>CANTFL010000882.1:0-26118 GCA_947650285.1 Hyaloperonospora brassicae | reverse complement strand
TTGCCGGCCATATCGAGATACAACGGCGCATTGGTGCCTAACATGATTGTACATCCCGTTGTTAATGAAATAAAAGGTTTACCATAAACATGCAATTGTGCGTCACCAAAACTGTACCAGCGATGTATACGTCCATCGCTTCTTTTACATAGGCATCAAGTGATCATTCGTATTTTTGTGGTCCTCATCCTTCAGCATATCTCGGCGTCTATCGAATAGAACATCATCACTAGCTTGTACTCGGCATCGTCCTGTTGGCGTAGATTGAACATAAAAGCATGAGCTCGTCGATAATGACGTCCTTGTTACTTGTTGCTGTCGCTCTTAAGCGAAGTCGTGGCCTCTACTTTCCCAACATTCGAATTGACCAAAAGCCGTTCAGAGATCTGCGTATTTAGCTCACCTTGTGAAGCTTCGAGGCAGAATTCTTATGCTTTAGTCACACGTCACATCCTATCGGTCAGATCTACGACGGCAGATGCACTGCACATGACGTTTTGAAAGAACACACATTCCGTTACTCTCAAGTCTTGAGTGGACAAACAACAAACTGGTTTGTGATGGGGTTACACTTCGACTGGTAGTCGACAATAGGTGTGGTACACTCAAGGAATAGGATCCCCTTTAAAGTAATATTAGAACACAAATATCAATTTGTTGAAGACTGATGTCCGTCAACCATTGATTACAAGATCTTTTAATAGGTTTATTCAGGACACAAGTGATTAGGTTAATTACTTTGTTCTAAGGTGTTCTTTTATGTTAAAAGAAGAAATCAAATTCAGTTCCCATTTTGATCAACAAAAGACACGTGCCTCTCTGAGGCGTCTTGCGATCGTAAGGAAGTAGCAACGCCTTGTTAAGGCAGCTACTCCTTGTGCACTCTGTGCGTTTGATTCTTTGAATCGTTTAGTCCCCTGGAACAGGGGCCGCCAGCTCTCTGATCTTGTTGAATCATTGAGTCGGGTTCGTAGAACCAAACCTTAGCTCTCTGAGCTGTTGACTCTTTGAGTAGGGTTCGTAGAACCAAAGTTGCTCATTGGGCGTTAAGTCTACCTCTGGCTTAAGGAGCTGTGTAGCTCCGCTACACTTGGTAGCACTCGTAGTCAATCTACGCCTGAGTCGGTACGACTGATCCTATGTGAGGATGGAGCAATCCACACCTCTCTTTGAGGCCCAAAAAGTCGCGCTCGATTTGCTGACCGCGGCCGTAGGCCCAGGATATGTGGAGTTCCTAGCTACACAAGGTCCCGATGTGCTCAATGCACGAGTCGAGACCTTCATTCAGTACAAAACGGCCTTTTTAGGGCAGGTTCAGAACCAAGTAGCGTCGGCAAAACCAACACGCTACGCGGCGATGCCAGACGAAGTGGCTAAGTCTCGCTCCCTTGGGTGGACGTTAAACATTACTCCGGGAAGGAGGGGGGAACCTAACCCTCTGGATCCATGGGATTGAGATGGCCATGATATCTGGGCTTTTCTCACTGGAGTACCAGCGGGTATCGCTGGCTATCTCCAAGCTCGATGAAAGAGTAAGAAAGTGGGCTCTGGCGAATCGCACGTCTGTCGACTTGGCTTTTCCCACATGGGATTCGCTCAAGTTAGACCTTTTGCGTGTTTTTTCGCCGCCCAACCAGGCTTATCTCGTGCGATCACGCTTCTTGTCCACCATTCAGGGTATGAATGTGTTAACGGACTATGTCCAAGAGTTGAGAACTCTGATGAAATGAAGTCTGACCTTTGTCCCTGATACAGTCTGTGTGACTGTCTTCATATAAGGTCATCGCACTGGCGTGGCCAGAGCTGAGGTCTTTCGGGTCCAATCCCTCGACTTTTGAGGAAGCTGTTAGCATCGCTCAAAATGCTGAGCACAACTTCAAGTCGGCCAGACTTGGTTGGAATGGGTACAACCCAAGCTTTGCGAGGGCAACCTCTGCGAGCACCTCGGCTTACTGTAAGCCAGAACCGATGGATCTCAGCCATGCTAGAGATGAAGGTGAAGCGGAGATTCATGTTGTAAATCAACGACAGGAAGTGAAACGCTGTTATATGTGCGGAAGAACTAAACACTTGCGTCCCACTTGTCCTTTTCGTAAGCAGCATTAGACTCCTATGAGTCGAAGCCCCAGCCCCAACGAGAAACTTGGTATGGCACGGGGAAACGTCGACACTTAGTAGGCGCGGGGAGCCCTACTGGGGTAGAACTGAGTTCTGTCGCTTCTCTACGAGGTAGAGGGATACAGGGCTCAGCCCCACCGAGCTATATGCCCACCAGCACAGAGCGTGGATTCAAGCCTGGCTTATTAGTCGCCGAGGCAAAAGTTAAAGGCTTTGAGAAGCATTGGTCGATCCCAATCGACTCCGAAGCATCATGCAATTATGCTCGACGTCTTTCTCTTGAGGGAAGTCAGCGATATGCTGGAGCGCTCAAAGTGCATGAAGATGATTCGATCACCGTTCGTTTAGCGACTGGTAGTCGCGTCACGGCGCCTAAAGTTCCGTTGAACTTAGGTGTGAAGTTTTTGGACTTTGACAGCATTAAACGCTGCCTTGTCCTCGATTTTGATTCGAGATACGATCTCATCCTGGGTATGCCTTGGCCAATAACGCCATTACTTATGAATTGAATGAAGGTCTAAGACCTTAGGCGACACGCGCAATGTTACTAGCGAATCTTTGGAGAGTCATGAATCCACCTTTGCTGGTCAGCAAAAGCGCTATTGGCGCGAACTATTGACGGAAGACGTCAGTGTGTTGAACATTGGTATTTCAGATTTAATTAACTCCAATGTCAATGACATTAAAATTGAGCGGAGCTCTTTTACCGTATGTGAAGCGAGTTATACTCCGTTGAGTGATACTCGTTGTGATACTGAGTCACTGCATGCTGCAGGCATGGTTGGCCAAGGGCCGAGACATTAAGAATGTAATTTTTCTGATGTGATGGGGTGGCACGTGAAATCCAACGAGTGAGGGCGGCCGAGGTGGCACCTCACTGGATGTAGGTAATGACATTGATGGCGAGAAGCCAGAGTTTTCAGGGCTAGTCCCGGATGCTGTACGTGAAGTGTTACATGTAAATCCACTGGGTGAAGTGTTCGAGTTGCGTAACACTTCACCAGATATCGTTCAAGACATGATCTCTCGTATAGAGCGGGCTAAGATGAATAGAAAACACGGGGTCACGACTTTCCCGGCCTCTAGGAGGCGTAAAGTTCCTTTGAGGAAACAATCCCAGTGTAGGGTGACAACTGGTAAGCGCCCAACGTTTAAGAAGTCACGAAGTGATGATAGTAATAATACACTATATACACTTGTCAATGGGTTGGCTGGCCATAATGATGGCAACATTACTCTTGAGAATCTTCCATCCTTGGATACTGTCTTTGACCTCGACGAAATGTCTGACGGCGAATTTAGCCAAGCATTACAGGCAGGAGATTTATTCGAGTTAGTGGTCATTCGGCCGAATATTGAGTTGAACTTATCCTCGTTATTGGACAAGTCTGTCCTTGAGGACACATAAGCGGAATTGGATGCCCGTAGAGGATCGTCGATCCTTAAGGATCTTCTTGATCCGTTTTATCGTTTGGTAAAGGAATTTCAAGACGATTTGTGTCACAACCCACCGTCCGTCTTACCTCCCGATAGAGGTGTACGTTATGAAAGTGACTTGGTTCCCGGAACTAAATACTGCGTATAACGGCAGTGGCCTTTCCTGAAGGAACAGTGTGACGTCATTGACAACTTTTTTCGTGCAAAGCACGCGGTAGGAACGGTACGTGAGAGAAACCCCCCTATTCCACACCGACCTTCTGTGTCAAAAATCCTAATGGGAAGTGGCGCATTGTTCATGCTTACAATAAGCATAATGCGGCCATCATCCCGGCTCAGACACCACTTTCGAGGAAGGATGTTCTTCAGAACAAAATGGTGGGATGTACAATGCACAGTGCGCTCGACTTAGTCGATGATTACTACCAGCTTCTCATGCTAGAAAGCGATATTCCGCTGACAGCGGTCAGCACTCCAAGCGGTATGCTCTAGGAGTGGCTCGTTATGCGTTAAGTGTTAGCCAAAAAACCCGTCAACATTCAAACGTCTTGTGACACAATTGGTCAGACCTCACAGAGGTTATGCATAGACGTACTTCGATGACATCTTTGTCCATAGTCGTGCTATGAACGGTCGGTCAGATGTGGACAATCACATTGACCATTTACGAGCGGTGCTCGAGTGCATGCGCACGAACAAGTTGTACGCCAAAGCGTCTTAGTGCATCTTTAATGCAGAAGAGATTCCCTTTTTAGGGTGCTTTATTGGTAAGCAAGGCCTTAGAGTGGATCCTGATGAGGTATAATCCATCGTTGATTGGCCGGTTACAGAGAACCAAAAAGACTTACGTAATTGGCTTGGTCTTGCCAATGACTTACACAAATACAATGCGAATTACGCAGGTATGGCTCGGCCATTATCCCATCTCCTTAAAAATGACGTGGAATAATGCTGGACTAGCACCGAGCATGATGCTTTTCAATCAGTAAAGGAGAGTCTATTTCATGCGCCACTCTTAGCTTTTCCTGATCCTGATCGATCTTTCAGTGTCTTCTGTGACGCATCTGTTTTTTCATAGACAGTGCTCTGTTACAAACAGATGTCGATTTACGGGAACGCGTCGTTGCGTTCCAGTCTCGACAGCTCCAAGCTGCTGAAAAAAACTATCCTGTTTATGACAAAGAGCTACTTGCAATGAAGTATGCTCTCGTCAAATTCAAAGTTCATCTACTTGGCTTTAAGCCGTTTGTGATCTATACAGATCATGCGTCACTACGCACTGCGACCCAGTCGCCTCACCTCTCTCAGAGAATGGCTTGTTGGCTTTCCTTCTTTGCCGAGTACAACTTCGAGGTCAAGTATAAGCCGGGCAAGCAGAATGCTTTGGATTATGCGTTGTCACGCAGGCCTGACTATGAGCTTGCTCATGTTACGACTCTGTCGTCATCGGTCACTGACCGAATCCGTACGGAATATGCCAAGGATGAACATTGTGTAGCTCTGGTACGTGCTCTAGGTAGCGAGGAGTATAAGGAATCGGACATAGAATTTCCGGCACGATTGCGTGCGAGGTTAGATCGATATTCGATCGATCAATTCCTGTTGTGCTATAGCACGGATGTGGAGGATACCCCTCGCATCGTTGTCTCTCATGATAAGGAGTTGAAGTATCGGGTCCTCTATGAGGCACATAATACTGCGTTGAGCGGCTATCTCGGTCGTCAGAAGACCTACGGATCAGTTAGCCAATGCTATTGGTGACCCAAACTATACAAATGGGTGCTCACATATGTGCGTACGTGTGAAACGTGTCAACGGGTGAAACCATCACCTCACGCGGCCGCGCCGCTGGCTAGTTTGCCTATACCCAAAGAGTGTTGGAATTCCATCAGTATGGACTTCCTGTCTGGATTACCGAAGGATTCGTATGTAAATACGGGTATTGTGGTCTTTGTTGACCGTTTGAGCAAGATGGATCATTTAGCGGCGGTGACGGATACCATTGATGGTGAAGGTACAGATACGCTGTTTATCAATCTAGTGTTTCAACAACACGGTTTGCCGTTGGCAATTGTCTCTGATAGAGATCCTCGCTTCACTAGGAAGTTTTGGAAGTCCATCTCGAAGGTGCTCGGCACACGTTTGGACATGTCCACAGCGGATCATTTGCAGACTGATTAAATCGCATTATCGGTGACATCTTGCGCAGTGTTTGCGCTGAAACGCCAAAGCGTTGGAGTGTGATGCTCCCTGTCGTTGATTGTGCGTTGAACAAATCCGTGCATGCCTCCACCGGCTACACACCGTTTTATGTGAATGGTTTCACACACCCTCGCGTTCCGTTAAGTATTTCACTGAGTGTTCAGGGATTGGTGGGGGAGGAGTTGCCGATCGGCTTGCTGATATCATCCCTTCTACTGTTTAATAACAGGTAAGCGAGTTTCTCGCAACGCGATTGAATGTCTTACAACATGTGCGTGACGCACTGGCTTATAGCCAAGACAAGCAGAACGAACAAACTGAAGCTAAAGGCAGATGTTGTATTGAACGTTATGAGGTCGGAGACCAAGTTCTACTCAATGCTAAAAACTTACCTACAGATGCAGTGTCCGCCGTCTTCAAGACAAAGTTGCGTCCGCGCTTCATTGGGCCATTCACGGTCGTCGCCAAGAAGAAATTGCGTATACGCTCAAACTTCCGCGTAAACTGCGCACACACCCCGTGTTCTACGTTGACTTGCTTCAGCCGTATCGGGATCCGTCCCACGTGAAATTTGAAGCGCTTGCGCCGCATAGGTTGGCCTTGCCACCGGTTGCTGAATCCGTATCAGGAGGTCAAGCTGGGCCTCCATCCGAGCTTGGCCCAGCTCCAACGCATGGACACGGGCTCGCATCGCGTCAAATGCACTTTGGGTCTTTTCCAATGCATCACGGAGACCACTCATCTCGATAAGCACTTTCTCATGCTCCTTTTTCGGTATGCCGACCACCTCCGACGCTGCTCGATGAGCAAGGAAACCACCAGTTCCAGGTGGAGCGACTACTGAAACGACGTCGTCGTCAGGATCAATACCAATATCTGGTAAAGTGGCGAGGGTACCCGGAGTCGGAGAACTCAAGGGAGTTTTAGACACCCTACGGCAGGATTGCCTATACGCCGTTGATGTTATTGATCATCGTGGCAGGGGTCATCCCTCGATCGAGAGCGCTTCTCACCAATAATGGCGGAGGAAGGTGGGTAGTTGGGCCCCGCTTGACCAACACCCACATCAATCGGCACAGCTGGAGCATAGCGTGTGCAAGTTCGCAACTCGCCTCTGGCCTTAAGCTTGGCATAATCATACCGAAGCTTTAGGTATAGGTGAACAGCTGTCACATCGGCACTTGCTCTGAGAGCTAACACGCTGCTGAGGTGTCGTTTCCAATGCACTCAGCAAACAAAAGCGTTTTCTTCTTCCTCCTGAGATTCGCCTGCAAATACGAGGATGGGTATACCCTTCATCGGTGGAACCGGTGCATTCCGTGCTTGCGTTTCAAATCGCAACTTAAATTGAATCTGATTCGTCAAGTAAGGTTGCAGGTACCTCTCACAAAGTGCCTGTCGACTCGCCACATCATTAGAAGATGTTGGCTCAGCGCCAATGGCCCACGTTTCCAAAGAACGACCTGTCGTTTGGCGTATACGATCTTCCACATTGAATAGGATAAAGAGATAGCCACGACGACCCTCAAGGGTTGCAGCAAGCTGCATACGGCGCTGAGCGCTCTCCTCTAGTTGGATAGCCAACTATTGTTGCTAATCGATCGGACTTGTGATGATGGCATCGCCCACGATATGTGTTTGATGCGGCGCCGATAACGCGTTGGCTTCGCCATGCTCGGCAAATGGGTTTAGTGCAGTATGGGGCGCTGCATCTTGCACTGGTGAGTCGGACATTTTCCTCTCTTCACCATGTATATCGTTATAGCTACCATATTCCACCTCCACATCGATGCCGAGGTAAGATGAAACAGCCTTGGACTCGCTCACTGTGGTGAATCAGTGACCGCAATCGCGCATACAGTCAGTCCATTCACATGAACAAGCTGCGAGGACTACACGCCTGAAGAGGTATCAAAAGGCATCACGAATCGCGGTGGCTTAACGACATGCGCCGTCCGGGAATCGAACCGAAGGCATCTATCTCGTTGGCAACGAGATATTGTACCACTAAACCAACGGTTCTCGCACATGCCACACCACACTTGCCACACACAAAACCAACCGCTCACAGCATGCCCCTTCGTTCCACACACGTCTGATCCAACATGTCTATCGCGTGATCCAGGACTCATGGGGTGGCGATGCCATGGTGTTTTGTGTTTTGCCAACCGTAGGTTGAAGCACACACACCGTCCTCTTCGAGGAAAGAATTCGACTGACGTTTTGTGGAAACGTCAGTCTGGTAGGGGAGGGTATAACGGGGTTACACGTCGACTGGTAGTCGACAATAGGTGTGGTACACTCAAGGAATAGGATCCCCTTTAAAGTAATATTAGAACACAAATATCAATTGTTGAAGACTGATGTCTGTCAACCATTGATTACAAGATCTTTTAATAGGTTTATTCAGGACACAAGTGATTAGGTTAATTACTTTGTTCTAAGGTGTTCTTTTATGTTAAAAGAAGAAATCAAATTCAGTTCCCATTTTGATCAACAAAAGACACGTGCCTCTCTGAGGCGTCTTGCGATCGTAAGGAAGTAGCAACGCCTTGTTAAGGCAGCTACTCCTTGTGCACTCTGTGCGTTTGATTCTTTGAATCGTTTGGTCCCCTGGAACAGGGGCCGCCAGCTCTCTGATCTTGTTGAATCATTGAGTCGGGTTCGTAGAACCAAACCTTAGCTCTCTGAGCTGTTGACTCTTTGAGTAGGGTTCGTAGAACCAAAGTTGCTCATTGGGCGTTAAGTCTACCTCTGGCTTAAGGAGCTGTGTAGCTCCGCTACATGGTTCCTGATGAGGCTGGTCCCCATACAGTGTTGATATTGGCACACAGCAATGTTAGTGTTGAGGTGACTAGTGCTCATGCCCGTGGAAGGGGCACATGTAAGTGATGGACCGGAAGGAGGGCGAGTCGGACGGTCGATCAGGCTTACGTCTACAAAGCCATCAGGGGTGAATCTGTGTCGGCTATGAACAAAGATAGTGAGCAATTAGCAGTAACCAGACTGTAGCGGATCAGCATCTATGCCTGGAGTATTACAAAAGAGCAGTGACATTTGACGCAGAACATGAGCTAAAAACTACATGAAAAAGACTAAGAGACGACAGATGTAGGACAAGAATGCAAAGAGGTTAATTATTCTTATATTGGTGCTGGACATATCAGCTCAACAGATATTCAACGTTTAGGGGCCCCAGCCGTCTTCGGCAATATTCTGGTCAAGCTAAGGTGCGTTCAGTGATGGCGAGACCGTACGGTTTGTCGCGCGCCCCGCACCAAGAATGGGCTTCTTGTAGTCGCTAAGAGCGCGCATTAGCTCCTAATGCTACCTTGCAAGTTTGTTAGCCGACTTTCGCCAGCTCGCATCGGCTTCATGGATTTGAGCGTGTGCCAACGGCTTGTCGCAACCAGCTGTAGGTCGCGTTGCTTTGAAAAAAGGCTGAAATGAGGTCATTAGAGGTGGATGGGCGCAAGAGGTGCACAATCACGAGTTTGCTTGTCGTTGACAAAACCAACTCAATTACAGTCGGTTTAATGGCACCATCGTGATGCTAATTCGAGACAGTGTTGGTCATGATAGCGTGGCTCGTAAACGATGTGACGTCTTCGTTTGCATGTTGTATAAAGCATTTAAAGCAAAGCGATAGGCTTAAAGTGCGAAAGTTTGTTTGGTTGATTTCGTCACATTATACTGTTTTGAAACCCATGACCCATGTGGTTTGCGGTGAGTGGCGGTTATTCTGCCGTTCGCCGGTTAATAACCGATTTTTGCCCCGGAGGGGGACTTGAACCGGCAATAAGAGCCTTAAAAGTCAGCTGTACCACTGCACCAGGGGATCCGCCCTGCGAAACTTTCGCTTGGCGCACACTTGTACAGTATCGGGACGTCTGGGTTTTGAAATATATCGGTATCGTCAATCAGCACACGCTTGCAATGCCTAGGACATTCTCGTGCTTATGGGAAGCCAGCCCATTGTGGATGTCAACAGTGCTCAAGTACATTTCAGACACTCGCGCTCAGTTGCACGAAGTTGCCGTTGGTCGTGTTATCTGCTAGAAACTTTTACCTGGAACATGACCAGACTCTTGTCACCGCATTGCTGGTCTGACCAGCCTGCATTGCTACGGCTATGGAACATAGCATCACGTGGTCAGTATCGTGTCACTCTTTGTTATGAAAGCAGACAAACATAGAAGCTTACACCTTTCCGATGACCTCATTGTCTACCGTCTCATGCGTCTGCTAATGATAACGATGGCATAACTCTCATGTCGTGCATAGGGCATCAATGGCTGCCATTGCTTGCAACAAGAAAGCTTTGGCAAGCAATAGTGGTGCGAGGCTGTCTATTGTGGTGGTCTAAGTGAACACAAATGTAAGAAGTGATATTTAAAAAAGGCAGCGACATGCATCTACGGGAGTAGGTACGGAAGAAGCGCACCAATGAGCGAAATTTCCCCATATTTTGTGTGAACAAGCAGGGGGGTCATCCTTTACAGTCTACAACGGAGATACGTAATCTTCGACACATAGGTCGAACAAATACGAAAGCGGCGGCTAACAAGCGAATTCTATCCGCATTGGTTTGTCATCCACGCCTTGTTTCTATCATAATCACAGCGAGGTCGAAGATACGAGTCGAACACGAAGCTAGGTTCAGAGTGAATGGCTAGCTTACTTACGACCAACTAGAATACACTGCTTAATAGGAGAATGATCTTTCACGTAAGAGCAAAACTAAGCATGTACCACTATGTATTCGTCATGTGAGAAATTAATCGATTCAGTGCAATCAGTACAACTAGCAGACCGTGCCATTGCTTGCCGCCTGACATCGATAATGCACCTAAGTTTGTTCATTACGAACGTGGTCAGATTCCTGAGTACGGCGCATGCTCTTGCTTCCAACTAGAGCACAGATGCAGCATCATTGGCAAGAACTTGTTCGTTCATTTCGACCACAAAAAACGCACAGGCCGACGAAATTGGCAGCAGTAGTCTGAACGATACGGTTCTCGTGCGTGTGACGTATTGGCTGTTCGCTTGCATCAGACATGCTGACTATTAATTCATCGAGCTCCTTTCAATTGGCTCCACTGCAGGATTTTGTATGTTTGGAAGTACCTTGTAATGCATCAAAGATTGCGATGCCTGTCGAATTCGGCACAGTCATCATGATTAACTGCGGAATCCGAAAGAACTGCTATTTACCTTATACATTTCCATCTGCACAGACAAGTTGACAGACCACGTCGTTCTTTCCTGATATGGACGTGTCGTTTGTCATATCCTGGTTTCACACGAGCGTTTTAACACATGCGTCCCTTCACGCGCAAAATGTAGCTTCTACCTGCATCCTGCACAAAGAAAAGTACGGCTGACACGTATATTGTTTGGCGCTTAGCTGGGCTAGTCACATCTTGGATTGTGCAAGGTAGATGACGGTACCATAGTGGCAATAGTCCGTCTTTTTATAGATATCGAAACTCGACGAGAAAACCGTGAGCTAGAGGGGCTAGCTATGCTAGCATTCCTTTTCGCCTCTCCACGCATTGATCTCGATATAAAATGAGACATCTTGTACGTATTTACCAACTCTGTACGCGTCGTTGCGCACGGTGATGACAGATCTAGACCAAGGCAAGGAAGACAGATAGAGCTATTTCATCGAAGACATGCAAGGCCTCACCGAATCAGCACATCTTAGGCGCTGCAGTAGGTCAATACCTCCGGCGTATTGTCCGAAGGAATATACAAGATCGAGCAGCGGCCCGAATTTCAGATGGAGTCTTTAATCAATGAGTATCCTGCGCTAAGGAGCGTAAATGTATGACCAGGCTGTTGATATCACAAATTTATTGTACCGGATGATTAGCGAGCGTAAAACTATCTCAGAACGCAGTTCGTGGAACACAGCAAGTTCTGCGAGCGATGGAAATTGATGAAGTGTAATCCACCGACACTTTGGACATAGACATGAAGGATTCATCGCCGCTGCAGGAAAAGTCTGCGTCTTTTCATCTTTTGTCATTGAAGCGTCGGGTGACGCAACAAATCACTGTGGGTAAACTCGCAACGAAGACGAAGAGCGTATGCAGTACGTTACTCATGGAAATATGGGGCCGCACTTGTCCTTATCATGCGAGAACTTTACATATAATAAGGCACCAATACTTGTACCGATAACAGTACAAATTTTCTACATTGACCACGGAATAGACCGGTGCCTCGAAACCACACCTACATGGTGAATGTAAAGGAAGGAAAGTCTACTAAACAAACAAGCCTAAGGATGGGAGAACAGAACTGTATTTCATCGATAGGCTAGGTGTCGAACGCGTAAATCCAGTGATCTTTTTCTGACTAGGTAAGAACTACGAATGCGTAGTATAGCTACTTGCTCACCTTTGATTGCGCGCGTCTAGCCGGTGTTTGATGGTTTGGCTCGTTAAAAACTAAGGCCTAAATCATCCCAAAAAGTACCTTAGTGCCGAATATACATTCGACGGTTTTTATATAAGCATTTGATAAGAAGAATAAAATGGAGAATATTGCCCATTCAAAAACTATTCTCTTTTACCCAATTTTGGGGGTGGTGTCATGCAACAGGCTCATCCCGCTACATCGGGTCTCACGATCGCAAGACGGTGGACATGAGCTGATCTGATCTGAGCTGTAGCGGCAATAGAGCTGAAGGACACAAGGCTCACGATCGAGGTGATGCACTGTGCATAGCAGTCGGAAAAGTAAAAGCTGACCGTGATTAGAAAGTCGCGGCGTGAATGTTGGAGATGTAATCTAGGTGCACAGCTACTAACTGAAAAGAGGCCGTTAACGTCGCAATGAGGTCAGTGCCAACGTTGCCGTGCTACTAGGTCGATACCGCAGCTAAACGGTCCAGCCTTCACACAACAAAAGGTCACGATGCCGGAGCTACACCTCCCAATCTTCACACATGCGAATAGTCACACGTCGAATGCCACGGAATGATTGCCTGACGTGTAACGGGGCACACCCTTGCGTAACTTAACGCAAGGGATTTGGGTGCCCCGACGGACGTACACATGGCAAGCGAGGAAGCGTAGGTAGGGTAAAAGTAGAACTGTTATATTAATATAATTAAGTCTTTAAACTACTGTCTCTTCGTTTGACTTAGTTTAACTATACTAATATAACTGGATGTATGGTGACGTCTCGTCACCACTCATTGCGCGCGTCTTGCAGCGATTGGTGGGTTGATATCATCACGATATCAACCAATGAACAGACCCTTTGGTCGACCCTTCAATATCACCACTTTGGTGATATTGTTTAAAGAATATACATCTTTATATTCTTTATTGTCACTTTCCTTAAAGTGACAATTTCATGTAACGGACTGCCCCGTTACATCACCCCCCCCCTAACTGATAGTCACCGTGTGACTATCGAAAATATGGAGGCCACCCGTTGGCCACCATTGGGACAGGGAGCACTTGTTGGGTCCGTTCCATTCACTTTCCGCTTGACCTCGCATAGTTAACATGTCTATGCGAGGTGACTCAAGACCCACACAGCCTGGTGCTGTGCAAGCCTCTGCGGCAGACGATTCATCGTCTGCTGCTCCTTCTTCGCCTGCAGCAACAGGTGCTGCAGGTGCACGCGGTATCACACCGCGTGCGCACGATGACCCTGATGTAGAGGTCATCTACTCTGGCGAGTCAGACGTGTCTGACTCGGGCAATGCTCCAGAGGCGTATCGCTCACCGGCGAAGCCTCAGTATTCGCCAAGACCACTGCCGAACGAAAGGACTCGTGATTTGCATCACAGTCTGTTCGGCAGTGATGACGATGATCAGGGTGGTGAGTTCTATTCCTCACCACCGCCGGCTCGTGCGTCTTCGCACGAGCGTGATGACGATGGTGCGAGCCGTCGTCAATCTGGGAGCCGTGGTACCGACAAGGGTACCACTGTGAAGCGTGATGAGTTGAAGCCGTGGCGTTTGCCCGAACAGCTCATCAATAGCCTGTCTCACGAGACAGGCCAACACCATCGAATACCCTTATTCGATGCAACCGAGCTTCACGGCTTGAGCTTCAGCGCGAAGAACTTTCGCGCTGAAGAAGATTTTTATCTCGATGTCTTTCTTAGACATCGATGGTACAACAGCAACCAAAAGCGTGACAAAGGCTCGCTTTTGGGTGCGTGGAACGCGTTCGTCCAAAACGTAAAGAATTTTGGACGAGAAGGGTGGCTCAAGAAACTTGAGGCGATACGCCTCAGGTTCGAAAGGCGAACGCCAACCGGTGCAAGGTACCGGTTGCATTGTTTGTCAAGTAAGGCCGGCATTCCATGCCTCACTTGGGGTGATCCTTGTGCGAGCTGTATCGACAACTTGCAACGTGCACATAGGGATTTGTATTCCC
This sequence comes from Hyaloperonospora brassicae, assembly GCA_947650285.1. Classification (NCBI taxonomy): domain Eukaryota; phylum Oomycota; class Peronosporomycetes; order Peronosporales; family Peronosporaceae; genus Hyaloperonospora; species Hyaloperonospora brassicae. The sequence goes on along the minus strand of CANTFL010000882.1, from coordinate 11,952 downwards.
TAAGTTTGCCCTGGGGAAGAGCACACATCTCGGCTGAGATGCGTGACGCGATTGCAAACTTGCAATCCGTCTACAAGCGCCTAGGGCGCGTGTTTACCGATGGGCCACAGAACTCATCGGATGGGTCTCGTCATACTGGCGGACGAGACCTTCAACATCCATCAACAGCTGAGAGCGGGGCTCCCAGCTGTTCCAAGAGGGTGGATACCCCCGCCACTGGACGAGGTAGCTCGTCCTTGATCCTGAGTCGTCACGGGGATTCAAGATACGCTCCACTAGAAAGCGTTGATCACCGTGAGCATCCACCAAAGGATGTGGTGGAGGAGGAAAGACCTCCTCCAGATGATTCGACTCACCATCTCGACCCTTACGAGATGGATCGCGCAACCGATACATTGCGCGATGGCTTGAAGCACGAGCGCGACCGACGCTACGCTTTGACTGATACCGTGCGGAAGAACCGCAAGGATCGCGAAGCTGATCGGGCGAGGGATCGCGCCGATTATGCCACAGCGCAGTTTCAGGTCGAGCGGAATGTCTGCTCCCTTTCCGGCGAGCTGGATACAGCTCGCGGGGAGATATCTTGGTTGAATTCCGAGGTATCATATCTGCGCGACCAGACATGTCGTCTGGAGCACGAACGCAAGAAGTTGATGGATATTCTTGATCGTGAGGGCTATCTTCATCGGAAGAAGAAGGCTCGTACCGACAGTACGTCCTTAGCCTCCCCACGTAAAACGTAGGATGCGTGCGCATCCTACGTGGGAATTCGATCGTGTATGCATTGCCATTACGGTGCAACACACGAAAGGGACCAATGTATTTCGGCAGTAGTTTACTACTGCCGCCATTAGTGACTGCATGTCCAGGTAAGTTTACCGTAGACAGTAGTACTAGGTCGTTAACCTTAAATGAAAGAACAGTTGCTCTTCCATTCTTGTCTGCGTTCCGTTTCTGGCGGTCCACCGCATTTGCGATGGAGTCCTGAACGAAATGGACTACCGCCTCTCGAGTCAGCAGGAAGTTCTCTGCTAATTCGTTGTTGTGTTATTCAGTGCGCTTCGTGCGCACTGCTAAGAGATCGTTCTCTTCTTCAGCGAGAGTGTCCTCTTCCTCGCTGGAATAATCGTTGACGATGCTGAATATACCAGCATCGTCATCATCATCCGAGCCAATAATAGCGTCATCGCTATTATTGCGGTGGTTTGCTTCATCGATGTCGACATTGTCGACATCGGCATCATACGTGACGACGTTAGCGTCGACACGCGATGAGCAATAGCCAGAACGGTTTTTGCTCGAGCGAGTCCCTTCCCCCGTATCCAAGAGTCACACAATAGAAGGGTGGGCACACGTGGATGGCGTAAGCCATGCACGTAAAACGGTGTGTGCTGTGTAGAAGCATGCACCGAATTATGGACGGCGAATTCCACCATGGGTAGAAAGTCGCACCAGCTCGGAAACGAGTGGACATTCCTCGAAGGATCTCTTCGAGGAAACGGTTCGCACGTTCCGTCTGACCATCTGTTTTCGGATGGGCAGAAGTGGACATCTTCAATCGTGTTCCCAATGTGCGGAACACGGTTTGCCAAAATGCCGCCGTGAACCGAGGTTCACGGTCGGATACGAGTTCACGGGGTAACCCGTGGAGTCTAAAGATCGTGTCTAGAAAGACACGAGCACAACCTTGAGCCTTGGTCGACTCATGGACTGCAGCAAGATGGACCATCTTGCTGAAACGGTCAACAAACACAAGAATACCGTTATTCTTGTGAGCGTCTTCGAGGAATCCGAAGACGAAGTCCATTGAAACGGACTGCCAGCACTCTGCGGGAACAGGCAGAGGTTGTATCGGTGCACGGAATGAAGGACTAGGCTTCATTAGTTGACAGACCTCGCAAGAACGAATGTACTTGCGGACAAACTGATACTGACGGGGATAGTAAAAGTCTCGACTGACCGTGAGGTAAGCCTTTTTCGGCCACGATGCCCGCCAGACGGCGCATCGTGACATTCGAACATGATGCGTAATTGCAATTCATCATGATCGGGAACGACGACACGAGGAGTGTCGTCGGCAACCGCTTTATAGTACAGCAGGCCATTGCGAGCAGTGTACCGATACGAAGAGGAACGGTACAGGGCCGACAAATCCGACAAGGATTTCCGGGATGGATTTGCAAGATGACCCATCAAACGGAAGAGATTCGTGTCTCCTGCGTATGCCTTCCGCACGTCGTCGAGTAACGGCGACGACGGCACACTTATGGACAGTGTCGCAACAGTGGGCAAGGCCTCACTGTTGACTCGGGTCGTTGGCTCGAAGTCGGGCCGACGTGATAACGCATCAGCGACGACATTAAGTCGTCCTCGGCTTGTACTCCAAGGAGAAGTTATACTCCGCAAAGAAGGACAGCCACCTCGCCATCCTTTGCGAGAGGTGTGGACTGTTTACGGTCGTGCGTAGTGACGCATGGTCCGTATAGACGATGAACGGTCTATTTCCAAGAGATATACCCGGAACTTAGTCAGTGCATACTTTATGGCAAGTAGTTCCTTGTCATGCACAGGATAATTGCGTTCAGCTGGTTGCAGCTGAAGCGATTGATAGCAGACGACGCGCTCTGCGCCGTCTGTGTCATACTGCATCAACGCACAGCCGATTGCGAAATCGCTGGCGTCACAGACCACATGAAATCGTCTGTCCTGATCTGCAATCGCCAAGATCGGCGATTGCATCAAGCTTTTCTTGATACCTTCAAAGGAACGCTGGCACTCAGCGTTCCATGACCACTTGACATTTTCTTGAGCAGACAAGAAAGATGAACAGTCATCTCGGCGTAGTTGCGCGAGTACTTGTGCAAGTACGCCGCAAGACCAAGGAACTTCCTTAGTCCCTTGACATCGACTGGCACTGGCCAGTCGGTGATCGCCTTGATCTTCTCGGAATCAGGGCGTACGCCGTGTTTACCCACGATGCACCCAAGAAGTGGTATTTCGCTAGCCGCGAATATACACTTCTTGAGGTTGGCGTACAACTTATACTTGCGCATAAGTTGAAGAACCTGACGGACGTGAGTTCGGTGGACTTCAAGGTCCGTCCTTCTATCTATAGCCCGGCTATGAACGAATACATCATCGAAATATCTCGGTGCGGTGTCTCGCACCGGTCGCAATGGATTTGTGACACATCTGTTGAATGTAGCAGGGGCATTGTTCAGCCCCTGTGGCATCACTAGCCACTCCCACAGCATCCCGCTGGGGGTACTCACTGCCGTGAACCGGACGTCCCGTTCACGCATCAGGATCTGATAGAATCCATCCATCAGATCCATGGACGAAAAGATGGTACTCTTTGACATACCATCTATGATCACGTCCTTCCTCGGTATCGGCGTCTGAGCCGGTACCGTTGCAGCATTCAATTTGTTGAATGCGTGCACTATCCGCCACCTTCCTGTGGCCTTTCGCACACAGAAGGTCGGAGAGCTGTGAGGAGATGTTGATTCCCTCACATGGCCCGCTGCTAAGCGATCGGCAAAGAACTTGTCGATCGCTAGTACTTCTTCACGAGGCAGTGGCCACTGCTTCATGACACAGTATTTCGAGCCCGGTTTGAGCTCGATCTCGTGTCGAGTGCCTTTGTCCTTAGGCAACTCGCAAGGTACGGATTCAGGGAACACATCCCTGAATTCGATCAAATCCTTATACAAAGGATTTGCCTGAAGTGACTCCCAGGATTGGGACGCGTATCGCTCAATCCGAGTCTTCTCATCGAGGACACTTTCGTCCATCGATGAGCTGCTGAGAACCCGTTCGTTCTCAGCAAATACTGTTGCCGACCGAATGTCGGTCACATACTCGTCCTCTGTGACTAGTATGCAGATCTGCTTGACATTGCCACTACGCAGATCACGCAAGAACCGTTTCGGTTCTAGCGTTGGCAACTGAGTTATCTCCGAAGTCAACTTCGGAGGCACAATCAGATCAAGCGTATAAGCGCCTACGCTTGATCCGTCATTAACCAAGACGTTCAACGTCTCGGTTTCTTCCTGGGAACTTGCTTCCACAGGTTGCTGAAGCACTAATCCTTGAGCAAGCGACTCTTGAGGAATTCCTTCCTCAAGTACGTGGGGACTTATTCCCTCGACGTATTAAGACTGTGGCTGTGCAACTACAGTCAGGCACCGATCCTCTACGGTCGACTCTCCAGTCGACCTAGGATTACCGTGTTGCCCCTTGGGGGCAACAGGTTTCTTTCTTCTAAGATGCTGCCCGCTAGGCATGCATCCATGTCCCGGTCCACTCGACTTATTCGAGTGGTGGACCTTCGGCGCAGCCTGTACATCTGTACAGCCGCCGGGAGCTTGCTCCACAGTGTAGTGATCAACTACACTGTGATCTTGTGCAGTCGTGCTAACGACCGTACCGCAAGTGAGGCCATCGCACTCACTCGCAGAACATCCACACGCTTGTGGACGCTCCAAGATGTTCATCAGATGGCCATCTGATGAACAAGCAGCAGACATCTTCACGGATCGATGCTGCCAGCTCACCCTTGGCTCGTACTTTCTGAGCTAAGGTAATCCCAGCATGACATCGAATTTGTCATCCAGATCCAGTACGATGAAGTCATCATCGTATTAATTGCTCTTAATCGTGTAGTGGATTCCTACTACACGTTTCTCAACGGTAATCGATGCGCCTGTTGCAAGGCGCACAGTCATCCTTGTGAGGGGAATGTCGCGCTCAACGAACTTGAGCCTACGACCCTCTAGTGACTGGCGACGAACAAAGTTGTTCGACGCCCCACAGTCTACTAGGGCACGAAGCGACAAGTCATTTGTCGCTTCCAACTTCAAGGTGATGAGCGAAACGTCATCACCAGGTGCAGAGACACACAATGGTTGTGTATGTGGAGCAACTTTCGTCAAGAGATTTGCAAATTCTCTTGAGGTTGCTGGATCAGTTGGGCGCTCCGCCCCTACTGACCCCGACCATTTTTAGATGGTCCGTCTCGCTGTTGCGGCTTCGCAACAGCGCTGGACCCACGCCCATTTCCCTTTCTGGCGAATGGTCGTCCATTTCGCTCAGTACTATTTGGTACTGGGCGTGGAGCACTTCACTCGTATGCGTAGTGCCCTAACTTCTGATAGCGATTGCACCTCTGCAATCGCTTGTTGTTTGAAGAGCGAGGTCTCTCGCTCTCAACATAGCAGAGGTCCATTGGTTCTGGGCCTCCGATCTCTTGTCGTCTTGGTGGACGATAAGAGTTTGAGCTAGCATGAGCCTGTCTCATGCTAAAGTCTTCCTGTTCCGCGGCTGATATCGCTTCTTCAAGCGTATTCAGCTCAAGGCGGAACAGATGGCTCCTGACGGGCCCTTCTGCGAGCCCTTGCATGAACACCGTAATCAACGTGTGTTCATGAACTGGTTTAGCAGTTATGCTACTCGCGAGGAGTCGTATATGTTGTGCGTAAGCGTGCACATCGCGCTTACCCTGCTTGAATTTCAGGAGCTCTGAACGAGCCCTGAACTCAGCCCGTGGCGGCTCAAACGTTTGTCTGAGACGGGACTTGAAGTCATCTAGCGACCTAAACACATTTGAATCGCTACTCTCGAGTCCCAGGGACCAAGTTTTGGCACGCCCTGCCAAGTGGGTCTGAGCAAATGTGAGTTTCATTTGCTCATCTTCGACGCGACGAGCCCTTAGGGCTCTGTCGAGTTCGACAAACCACAGTAACAGGGAGTTTTTCGGGACTCCACTGTACTTGTAGACGTCAACTTTCATGACTTCGGGACGACGCGCATGCGCCGTCCCGCCCACAGCAGCATGGAATTGCTGCTGTCTCAACAGCTCTGTCTGTTGAGGGCCTTGCTGCTGAAGCAAGGCAACTTTCTCCCTTTCGGCGACAAGTTCATTTTGAATATACTTGGCGATAGAGGCATGTTGTTGGTCTCTGTCTAGAGACTCCAACATGGCGCTAATGGCAAGCTCGCCTACGGTAGAACTCATTCGTTCTACCGCACCCCATTCGATGTCACTCAAATGGGTAAACCCTTCACGCGTGGCGTGAAAGGTGTTTTCTTCATCCAACATGTTCATGGTGGATGATGTGGTCCTTGGAAGGACTACAAAGTGCTACCAGGTGTAACGGGGCACACCCTTGCGTAACTTAACGCAAGGGATTTGGGTGCCCCGACGGACGTACACAAGGCAAGCGAGGAAGCGTAGGTAAGGTAAAAGCAGAACTTTTATATTAATATAATTAAGTCTTTAAACTACTGTCTCTCTGTTTGACTTAGTTTAACTATACTAATATAACTGCATGTATGGTGACGTCTCGTCACCACTCATTGCGCGCGTCTTGCGGCCATTGGTGGGTTGATATCATCACGATATCAACCAATGAACAGACCCTTTGGTCGACCCTTCAATATCACCACTTTGGTGATATTGTTTAAAGAATATACATCTTTATATTCTTTATTGTCACTTTCCTTAAAGTGACAATTTCATGTAACGGGCAGCCCCGTTACATGACGTCCCTGTCATTCGGTGCTTCTTTATTTTCATAATTATTAGCCGCTGGCTATAGGCATGTACGGCACGCGCACGAGTGCAAGCCAACAATTCCCACTTGCGCAGCGGACAGCAAGCTAAAGCTTTAGATCGCAAGTCAGTAACACCTCCGCAGGATCAAATTTTGACTATATCCCAAGGGAATGATCGCTACGGAAAACACGCGCAATACATCAATTACCACTGCATGGGCCCTGTGTACTTATAAAATAAACACATCATGATTTATATGATTTTCAAAAGCATACCAGGTCATGTAGCAAAACACCGACAAGCTATGAGCAACATGTAAAATTGCATTCATCAAAACTTAGGTTCGGTCCTACGACTAAAGTACGTTCGCGGAAGAACACTAGATGCGTCCACGACAGCTGGGGTTGTCCATCTGCACCGTCTCCAAATTGATTGTACCACGGTGTTCAGCGCTCCAGAGTACGTGGAAAGGAGATTGGGTCAGCATATCCTGTTGCAGCAAAAATTTCTGGACTCGCCGGGACTGCATCTTTCACCACTCAGGTTCTGACCAGACAGATTGCAGTAGGTCGTACATTGCTCATTGTCATCACTGGGGCAAGTTCTTGCGCAACATTGGAGTGACGGTTCCATGTGATTGCAGTTATCACCCCTTATGGGTTTCCCATTGCGTTTACAGGCATAGTAGCACTGACTGAATTTAAATTGGCTGCGGGCACAACTCTGTGCAACGGATGCCAACAGAATTACGAGACCGGTGAAGACCTTCATGTTGCACAAGAAATGTAGCGGTTGACACAGCCTTGGCTTAATGGAGCTTGAGGAAGCTTAACGAGATTGACGGAGCTTGACGAGCTTGACGGAGCTTGACCGAGCTTGACCGAGCTTGACCGAGCTTGACCGAGCTTGACCGAGCTTGACCGAGCTTGACCGAGCTTGACCGAGCTTGACCGAGCTTGACCGAGCTTGACCGAGCTTGACCGAGCTTGACTTGGCAGATTGAAGAATGACTGATGACCAGTACGATCAAATACAACGCCACCCCACGAGCATTCGAGAGCCAGTGAGAAGACATCAACGTCTGCTCAAACTGGACATTGAAGAAGAAAAATCCAGTCGCGTAAACAGCCGTAGGACACACTGCGCACACAGACTCATAGATGAGTGGATTGAGATCGGCAGAATCTGCGACACGTGGCTTCCAGCGAGCTCGCGCATGGTCGCTGCGACTTGTAATCACGCTGCGTGTACTCCAGTTCGTTTGCTCTCTTCGTACCTTCCGTACCATAACAAGTGCTTGGCCTAACTGGAACTACGATCTGATCCTTGCTTCCGTTGCCAGGTCGTTATTGAAGCGGTATCATCCGACGCAATCAACTATGTACTTGTGTTGCCACGAAACAACAATTGAAATCGCACCACCAACTTCCACGCCGGCAGACGATGAACAGGAAAAGCTTGTGAGCATCGCGTCAAGTGCGTACTAACGTCGATTACGCGAGTGTGCAAGTCTTTGAATTCCTATCGGTCGCGAATGCTCTATCTCAACCGGGACCCGTCGCGCCATCCGAGATGACGCAACTGCATGCCCTCTTTTTATTGTGTCAGATCAGCACCAGGTGGAGATGGGACACTGCCAGACACCGGAATAGGCGCGAGCCTCTCGTTTGAGAAATTCGGACCATTCCACGTGGCATCCAATCATAGCAGTTGTTGAGATATAGAACATTCCTTGTGGCATCCAATCTCATCGATTGCTGATGAATGGTGTGGAAAGGTTTGACCGTAAACTGTCAATGGATCGCCCCTCCTTTACTATCGCTGCGTCAGTACGCGCGGAGTGAGGCCAATGCTTTGGCGGGATCCGAAACTGACCTGGACACGATCGCGTTGGCTTTGTCGATTCGAGAAGAGTCGACGAAAATTTGTCTTCGCAAAGGCAAACGTCAAAGAGGCACGTCTCGATCCTGTTTTTAGCAGCATTAGGCCGCGCGTGTAGTTGACATCGAGGACTCACGTCTGTTGGTGTCTCCGCGGCACGCGTCACTGCTCCGGCGTACGGACGAGGCAGTTTGAGTGAGGGTGAAAGCGGTCTATTGAGGGGGTAATAACCGTACGTGTCACTGTTTGGCGTATCCGGACTACAGATCATTGGCCGCCGAAGCAGCAGCAAAAGATACGAACAAAGGTATACGTCTCGCACTAGGCGCTAGCAGTACCGCGCGAGACGTGTACCTCTGTGTATTCGTTTGCAGCATAGCCAGTCAATCTCGGTAGTGTCATCGAAGGTGGCCAGCCTCGTACGAACTGGACTCGTCGAGCACCGGCGCAGCCGTTCAAGCGTAGGTACTTACACACATCATGCAATAAGTGATGGTGGAGTAAACAGGTCTGCCTCTTTCTCTCATCATGGTTACATCGCTGCATGGCGGTCACTCGGTGATCGCAGCTTACAGGTGCACAGTCTAGCCTACGATGGTGCGGTGAGCTACCATGCTCTGCATGTTGTTCAGCAGCAGCTCCGACTTTGGTTCGTCAATGACATGCGCGACAACAACAATATCGTATGCAACACACATCGACCTCCGCCCCCCTCCTTGATGCTTTCCCTATTTTGTCCGTGTAGGAGTGGGTAGCGGAGCGAATAGTGCACGTGAGTATCAATCAGACCACCACGTTCAGTGTTGTGTGCCAATCACCAATAGCTATTACACCAGTGTGCCCGATATCCCAACCGTCTCGAGCTTTAGAGACATGTACTTCCTCAGTGGATCAAGACGCAGGCAGCGAATGATCATAACGTAGATAGCAATACCGGAAGTTCCACATTTTGCTCGGATCGGAGTTTCGCTCAGGACCGGTGTTGTCAATGTAACATGGTGGTAAATTGGGACCTTATGTGGCAGCATTTGTCCTCGGTGTATTGTGCATCTCGATAAGTCACCTATGTTGCATTTAAGACAAGTGTACAATATCGAAACGCTGTAGTTCTCGCTTTACACCACTCTGCGCAGACTTGAGCAGCAACGGGTAAAAGGTTCAGCTCATACTGCCGTCGTATCGCTTTGCACTCGTAAGACCTATTGTGAAACGGGGTGAGCCCGTTACATAAAAATAATTTTTTTTGTATCAAATTTTGAACATCATCGATTTTGATAATGTTCAATTACCATTACCCGTAAGGAGTAAGATTAAAGGAATATTACCCCCGAGGGTAATATTTCTTTGATGGGTTGCTCCACCTGATGGTTGATGTTCACAGTACATCAACCGGATTAACCACCAATCGCTGCTGGACGCGCGCAATGGGTGGTGAGCTAAAAAACACATTGGAGATTGTAGTTTAAATTAGTTAATTCAAGACAAAGATGGTTTATTAAGGAATACATAACTACATTAAATACGGTTCTACTTTTTCCCTCAGACAGAACTTTCGAGTTCTGCCTACTTCGCTGCTCTTCCTCACGCCACGTGTACGTGACGTCGGGTGAACACAACCTTGTGTCGAATTGGTACAAGGCGTCACCCGTTACACCTGGTAGCACTTTGTAGACCGTCCAGCGACCATAACCATCTCATCCGACATGAACATGTTGGATATAGAGGAAAGGCTTCACGCCACGCGTGAACGCTTTGACCGTTTGAGTGAAATCGAATGGAGGTCGGTAGAACGAATGAGTTCTACCGTCAGAAAAGCCGCCATTAGCGCCATGTTGGAGTCTCTAGACAGAGACCAACAACATAGTGCTATAGCCAGGTTCAGTCAAGATGAACTTGTCGCCGAAAGGGAGAAAGTAGCCTTGCTTCACCAGCAAGGCTCTCAACAGGCCGAGCAGTTGATAGAACTCGGTGCTCAACAGACGGAGCTGTTGAGACAGCAGCAATTCCATGCTGCTGTGGGCGGGACGACACGCACGCGTCGTCCCGAAGTCATGAAAGTTGACGTCTACAAGTACAGTGGAGTCCCGAAAAACTCCCTGTTACTGTGGTTTGTCGAACTCGACAGAGCCTTAGGGGATCGTCGCGTCGAAGATGAGCAAATGAAACTCACATTTGCTCAAACCCACTTGGTAGGACGTGCCAAAACTTGGCCCCTGGGGCTCGGGAGTAGCGACCCAAATGTGTTTAGGTCGCTAGATGACTTCAAGTCCCGGCTCAGACAAACGTTTGAGCCGCCAAGGGCTGAATTCAGGGCTCGTTCAGAGCTCGTTCAGAGCTCCTGAAACTCAAGCAGGGTAAGCGTGATGTGCACGCTTACGCACAACATATACGACTCCTCGCGAGTAGTATAACTGCTAAACCAGTCCATGGACACACGTTGATCACGGTGTTCATGCAAGGGCTCGCAGAAGGGCCCGTCAGGAGCCATCTGTTCCGCCTTGAGCTGAATACGCTTGAAGAAGCGATATCAGCCGCGGAACAGGAAGACTTTAGCATGAGACAGGCTCATGCTAGCTCAAACTCTTACCGTCCACCGAGACGACAAGAGATCGGAGGTCCAGAACCAATGGACCTCTGCTATGTTGAGAGCGAGAGACCTCGCTCTTCAAACAACAAGCTATTACAAATGTGCAATCGCTATCAGAAGTTAGGGCACTACGCATATGATTTTAGTGCTCCACGCCCAGTACCAAACAGTACTGAGCGAAATGGACGATCTTTTGCCAGAAAAGGCAATGGGCGTGGGTCCAGCGCTGTTGAGAAGCCGCAACAGCGAGACGGACCATCAAAAAACGGTCGGGGTCAGTAGGGGCGGAGCGCCCAACTGATCCAGCAACCTCAAGAGAATTTGCAAATCTCTTGACGAAAGTTGCTCCACATACACAACCATTGTGTGTCTCTGCACCTGGTGATGACGTTTCGCTCATCACCTTGAAGTTGAAACGACAAATGACTTGTCGCTTCGTGCCCTAGTAGACTGTGGGACGTCGAACAACTTTGTTCGTCGCCAGTCACTAGAGGGTCGTAGGCTTAAGTTCGTTGAGCGCGACATTCCCCTAACGAGGATGACGGTGCGTCTTGCAATAGGCGCATCAATTACCGTTGAGAAACGTGCAGTAGGAATCAACTACACGATTAAGAGCAATTAATACGATGATGACTTCATCGTACTTGATCTGGATGACAAATTTGATGTCATCCTAGGATTACCTTGGCTCAGAAAGTACGAGCCAAGGGTGATCTGGTAGCATCGATCAGTATCAATGCCTGCCACTTGTTCATCAGATAACCACCTGACGAATATCTTGATACACCCAAATTCATGTCGGTGTACTGCGAGTGAGTGCGATGGCCTCACTTACGGTACGGTCGTTAGAATGAATGTACAAGAACACAGTGTAGATGATCTTTAAATTGTGGATAAAGCTCTTCTATACCCTGTGGATATGACTTCC
>CANTFL010000881.1:0-30080 GCA_947650285.1 Hyaloperonospora brassicae | reverse complement strand
TTTTGTCGGCCATATCGAGGTACAACGGCGCCTTGGTGCCTATTGTGGTGAAGTCGATCTGTCAAAATTGCTTTAGTGAGTGTCGATCTTCCACTTGCCCAGACTTGCCGACTCACGGAGGCGGTACTCCGATCCGTGCCTTGTTGTATAGCCTTGTGCTCACCTGGTGTACCCGTCGGTTGGGCTGGCTTGAGCTCTTCGTAATGCTTTGGGAGATGTCGATCTCGCTGAGAGGTTGGATTGAAAGTTCGCTTCCGGTGCGGAAATCTTCACACCACGAACAGGGGTTCTGCGATCCTGATCTTGAGCATCGGCGATCTCTATTTGGAGATGTCGCGATCTCGATCTAGAATCACACCGATCTCATTTCGTCTTTGGGATAGGGGTCTTCGCTGTGCGGAAATCTTCACTCAGAAAATAATAGTCTTGCGTCGATCTTGCGTTGGGATCGGTCCGATCTGGTCTCGGGATCGACCGACCTTGCCGGAAGTGCGCAATATGGACAGATCGGTTCTTGGTTTCGCCAAAATGAAGCACGCTGATATTACCAGTTGATCGCTTCGATCTAGCTCGGTCTTGTCTTGAAAGCCTTGTCCACATCTTCTTCCCACTTAAGCTGTCTCGCGATCTTGTGTCCAACGTCCTTTTCTTTTTCCTTGTGTTGCAGCTACCCTAGCAGTTAAGTTGAGTGTGAGTACTTGATCGATCTGGGCCAGATATCCCGAGGCGCTCATCCCGATCTTGGCCAACAATCCAAGATTGATCTTCTGTGTCCTTGTAACACGCGTGGCTTGAACCGCCGGGGAAGCCAAATCAATCTTGCCCAGAGAAGAGGGGAGGAACGCGCGTCGTGTGCAGAAGAAGTAGAGTTCAAGTCTGTTTGTTAACCAACCAAATTTATAGGTAACCTTTCTTTAAGCCTATTTCAAACTGTAGGTCACTTTCCAAACCGATATCACCTTTAAGCTTGACCGCTCCCTTGAACACGTGTCGAAATTTCGTGATCTGTACCCCAAATTTAGCGCCAATACTCCCGATATCGTACCTAGACACCAAACGAGACCAAATTCCAAATACGGTACCAAATGCCCACTTTTGGTACCGAAAAGTCCAAAATAGTATCCAAAATATGGAATGTGTCTAAATCCATTTTGCGACGTCAATTCAACCGGCTTCCACTGGCTCTGTCGGTCCGAACTTTTAAGACATCGCTCATGGACCTTCCACTAGCATGTATATCACAATACAATAGCTCCATCATCGATATATATATAATCAGCAGGGAACACGGCCGATCTGATGCCCAATTCGAGGTCGTTGAGGACCGACACCGTGCGATCCGGTCATGTGTGTTCTTCCGTCCATTAATCGTACTCCGATACCATCTTTAAGGGTTTATCTGCTCAATAGGACCGTCCATAGTTCTTACAACGGTCCCACGGACTCCCACAAACATCCACAATTCCAGATCGGGCCATAATTGACCTAAATCAGTACTCCCTCTGGGAGACCGGTAAAGAGTGTCACCGATCTGCAGGATGTTACACCTTCGTCACAGAGTCGTATCACATCACCTGGTCCCAGATCACTCCATGAAAATCTTCTAGTTGTTGTCTTGTCCCAGATCGCTCCGTCTCAGGTCGATATTTATCCATTAGTCTGGTAACAGTTGGACCAGATCACCGATCCACTATCCAAAATTTAATTAGTAAATTAACCACACTAACATGATTGTACATCCCGTTGCTAATGAAACAAAGGGTTTACCATAGACTTGCCATTGTGCGTCGCCAAAGCTGTACCAGCGATGTATACGTCTATCGCTTCTTTTACATGAGCATCAAGTGATAATTTATCTTTTTGTGGTCCTCATCCTTCAGTAAATCACGGCGTCTATTGAATAGAACATGATCACCGGCTTGTACTCGGCATCGTCCTGTTAGCGTAGGTTGAACATAAAAGCATGAGCCTCTCGGTAATGACGTCCTTGTTACTTGTTGCTTTCCCTCTTTAGCTAAGTTGTGGCCGCTACTTTCCCAACATTCAAATTGACCAAAAGCCGTTTAGATATCTGCGTATTCAGCTCACCTTGTGAAGCTTCGAGGCAGCATTATTACGCGTTAGTCACACGTCACATCCTATCGGTAATATCTACGACGGCAGATGCACTGCACATGACGTTTTGTAAACACACATTCCGTTACTCTCACGTCTTGAGTGGACAAACAAATAGCTGGTTTGTGACGGAATTACACGTCGACTGGTAGTCGACAATAGGTGTGGTACACTCAAGGGATGGGGTCCCCTTTGTAGTAATATTAGAACATAACTATCAATTTGTTGAAGACTGATGCCCGTCAACCATTGATTACGAGATCTTTTAATAGGTTTATTTAGGAAATAAGTGAGTAGGGTAATTAATTTGTTCTAAGATGGTCTTTTAGGTTAAAAGAAGAAAAAAAATTCAGTTCCCATTTTGATCAACAAAAGACACGTGCCTCTCTGAGGCGTCTTGTATCGTAAGGAAGTAGCAACGCCTTGTTAAGGCAGCTACTCCTTGTGCACTCAGTGCGTTTGATTCTTTGAATCGTTTGGTCCCCCTGGAACAGGGACCGTAAGCTCTCTGAGCTTGTTGACTCTTTGATTCGGGTTCTTTGAACCAAACCTTAGCTCTCGGAGCTGTTGACTCTTTAAGTCGGGTTCGTAGAACCAAAGTTGCTCATTGGGCGTTAAGTCTACCTCTGACTTAAGGAGCTGTGTAGCTCCGCTACATGGTTCCTGATGAGGCTGGCCCTCGAACAGTGTTGATATTGTCACACAGCAGTGTTAGTGTTGAGGTGACTAGTGCTCATGCCCGTGGAAGAGGTGCATGTAAGTGATGGACCGGAAGGAGGGCGAGTCGGATGGTCGATCAGGCTTACGTCTACAAAGCCATCAGGTGAATCTGTGTCGCCTATGAACAAAGATAGTGAGCACCTAGCAGTGACCAGACTGTAGCGGATCAGCATCTATGCCTGGAGAATTACAAAACAGCAGTGACATTTGACGCACAACATGAACTAACAACTACATGAAAAAGACTAATAGACGACATATGTAGGAAAAGAATGCAAAGAGGTTAATTCTTCTTATATTGGTGCTGGACATATCAGCTCAACAGATATTCAACGTTTAGAATCCCCAACCGTCTTCGGCAATATTCTTGTCAAGCTAAGGTGCGCCTAGTGATCGCGAGACCGTACGGTTTGTTGCGCGACCCGCACCAATAATGGGCTTCTTGTAGCCGCTACGAGCGCGCATTAGCTCCTAATGCTACCTTGCAAGTTTGTTAGCCGACTGCCGCCAGGTCGCATCGGCTAAATGGATTTGAGCGTGTGCTAACGACTCGTCGCAACCAGCTGTAGGTCGCGTTGCTTTGCGAAAACAGGCTGAAATGAGGTCGTTAGAGGTGGATGGGCGCAAGAGGTGCACAATTACGAGTTTGCTTGTCGTTGACGATACCAATTCAATTACAGTCGGTTTGACGGCACCATCGTGCTGCTAATTCGAGACAGTGTCGGTTATGATAGCGTGTCTCGTAAACGATGTGACGTCTTCGTTTACATGTTGTATAAAGCATTCAAAGCAAAGCGATAGGCTTAAAGTGCGAAAGTTTGCTTGGTTAATTTCGTCACATTATACTGTTATGAAACCCATGACCCATGTGGTTTGCGGTGAGTGGCGGTTATTCTGCCGTTCGCCGGTTAATAACCGATTTTTGCCCCGGATGGGGACTGGAACCGGCGATAAGATCCTTAAAAGTCAGCTGTACCACTGCACCAGGGGATCCGCCCTGCGAAACTTTCGCTTGGTGCACACTTGCACAGTATCGGGACGTCTGGGTTTTAAAATACATCGGTATCGTCAATCAGCACGCGCTTGCAATACCTAGGACATTCTCATATTTATGGGAAACCAGCCCATTGTGGATGTCAACAGTGCTCAGGTCCATTTTAGACACTTGCGCTTAGTTGCACGAAGTTGCCGTTGGTCGTGTTATCTACTAGAAACTTTTACCTAGAACATGACCAGACTCTTGTCACCGCATTGCTGGTCAGACCAGCCTGCATTGCCACGGCTATGGAACATAGCATCACTTGGTCAGTATCGTGTCACTCTTTGTTATGAAAGCAAACAAAAGTAGAAGCTTGAACCTTTCCGATGACCTCATTTTCTACCGTTTCATGCGTCTGCTAATGATAACATTGGCAAAATTCTCATATCGTGCATAGGGCATCAATGGCTGCCATTGCTTTCAACAAGAAAGCTTTGGCAAGCAATAGTGGTGCGAGGCTGAATATTGTGGTGGTCCAAGTGAGCACAAATGTAAGACGTGATATTTAAAATAAAGCAGCGACATGCATCTACGGGATTGGGTACGGAAAAAGCGCATTATTGCGTGAAATTTCCCAATATTTTGTGAGAACAAGTAGGAGGGTCATCCTTTACAGTCTACAACGGAGATACGAATCTTCGACACATAGGTCGAACACATACGAAAGCGGCGGCTAACAAGCGAATTCTATCCGCATTGGTTTGTAATCCACGCCTTGTTTCTATCATAATCGCAGCGAGGTCGAAGATCCGAGTCGAACACGAAGCTAGGTTCATAGTGAATGGCTAGCTTACTTACGACTGACTAGAATGCACTGCTTGATAGGAGAATGATCTTTCACGTAAGAGCGAAGGTAAGCATGTAGCACTATGTATTCGTCATGTGAGAAACCTAATCGATTCAGTGCGATCAGTACAACTGGCAGACCGTGCCATTGCTTGCCGCCCGACATCGATAATGCACCTATGTTTTTTCATTACGAACGTGGTCAGATTCCTGAGTACGGCGCATGCTCTTGCTTCCAACTAGAGCACAGATGCAGCATCATTGGCAAGAACTTGTATGTTCATTTCGACCACAATAAACGCACAGGCCGACGAAATTGGCAGCAGTAGTCTGAACGATACGGTTCTCGTGCGTGTGACGTATTGGCTGTTCGCTTGCATCAGACATGCTGACTATTAATTCATCGAGCTCCTTTCAATTGGCTCCACTGCATGATTTTGTATGTTTGCAAGTACCTTGTAATGCATCAAAGATTGCGATGCCTGTCAAATTCGGCACAGTCATTATGATTAACTGCGGAATTCGAAAGAACTTCTATTTGACCTTATACATTTCCATCTGCACAGACAAGTTGACAGACCACGTCGTTCTTTCCTGATATGGACGTGTCGTTCGTCATTCCCTGGTTTTACACGAGCCTTTTAACACATGCGTCCCTTCACGCGCAAAATGTAGCTTCTACCTGCATCCTGCACAAAGAAAAGTACGGCTGACACGTATATTGTTTGGCGCTTAGCTGGGCTAGTCACATCTTGGAATGTGCAAGGTAGATGACGGTACCATAGAGGCAATCGTCCGTCTTTTTATAGATATCGAAACTCGACGAGAAAACCGTGAGCTAGAGGGGCTAGCTATGCTAGCCCTCCTTTTCGCCTCTCCACGCATTGATCTCGATATAAAATGAGACATCTTGTACGTATTTACCAACTCTGTACGCGTCGTTGCGCACGGTATTGACAGATCTAGACCACGGCAAGAAGGACAGATAGAGCTTTTTCATCGAAGACATGCAAGGCCTCACCGATTCAGCACATCTTAGGCGCTGCGGTAGGTCAATACCTCCGGCGTATTGTCCGAAGGAATATACAAGATCGAGCAGCGGCCCAAATTTTAGATGGAGTCTTTAATCGATGAGTATCCTGCGCTAAGGAGCGTAAATGTATGACCAGGCTGTTGCTATCACAAATTTATCGTACCGGATGATTGGCGAGCGTAAAACTATCTCAGAATGCAGTTCGTAAAACACAGCACGTTCTGCGAGCGATGGAAATTGATGAAGTGTAATCCACCGACACTTTGGACATTGACATGAAGGATTCATCGCCGCTACAGGAAACGTCTGCGTCTTCTCATCTTTTGTCATTGAAGCGTCGGGTGACGCAACAAATTAGTGTGGGTAAGCTCTCAACGAAGACGAAGAGCGTATGCAGTACGTTTCTGATGTAAATATGGGGCCGCACTTGTCCTTATCATGCGAGAACTTTACATATAATAAGGCACCAATACTTGTACTGATAACAGTACAAATTTTCTACATTGACCACGGTGTAGGCCGGTGCCTCGAAACCACACCTACATGGTGAATGTAAAGGAAAGAAAGTCTACTAAACAAACAAGTATAAGGATGGAAGAACAGAACTGTATTTCATCGAAAGGCTAAGTGTCGAAAGCATAAATCCAGTGATCTTTTTCTGACTAGGTAAGAGCTACGACTGCGAAAAATATTTACTTGCTCACCTTTGATTGCGCGCCTCTAGCCGGTGTTTGATGGTTTGGCTCGTTAAAAACTAAGGCCTAAATCATCCAATAAGTACCTTAGTGCCGAATTTACATTCGACGGGTTTTATAAACCATTCAATAAGAAGAATAAAATGGAGAATATTGCCCATATAAATAATATTCTCTTTTACCCGATTTTGGGGGTGATGTAACGGGGCAGCCCGTTACATGGAAATTGTCTATTAGAAGATAATGACAATAAAGAATATTATGTTGAATATTCTTTTAACAATATCACCAATGGTGGTGATATTGATGGGTCGACCTAAGAGTCTGCTCATTGGTTGATATCTTGACGATATCAATCCACCAATCGCCGCAAGACGCGCGAAATGAGTGGTGACGAGACGTCACTATACACTCAGTTATATTAGTATAATTAAGTTAAGTCAAACAGAGAGACATTGGTTAAAGACTATATTATATTAATATACCAGTTCTGCTTTTACCCTACCTACGCCTTCTCGTTTGCCTCGTGTACGTCTGTCGGGCGCACCAAAACCCTTGCGTTAAGTTGACGCAAGGGTGTGCCCCGTTACACCTGGTAGCACTTTGTAGTCCTTCCAAGGACCACAGCATCCAACATGAACATGTTGGATGATGAAGAGACCTTTCACGCCACGCGTGAAGGGTTTAACCATTTGAGTGACACGGAATGGAGTGCGGTAGAACGAATGAGTTCTACCGTAGGCCAGTTCGCCATTAGCGCCATGTTGGAGTCTCTAGACAGAGACCAACAACATGCCGCTATAGCCAGGTTCAGTCAAAATGAACTTGTCGCCGAACGGGAGAAAGTAGCCTTGCTTCACCAGGAAGGCTATCAACAAGCCTAGCAGTTGATAGAACTCGGTGCTCAACAGACGGAGCTGTTGAGACAGCAGCAATTCCATGCTGCTGTGGGCGGGACGGCGCATGCGCGTCGTCCCGAAGTGATGAAAGTCGACATCTCCAAGTACAGTGGAGTCCCGGAGGACTCCCTGTTACTATGGTTTGTCGAACTCGACAGAGCCCTAAGGGCTTGTCGCGTCGAAGATGAGCAAATGAAACTCACATTTGCTCAGACCCACTTGGCAGGGCGTGCCAAAACTTGGTTCCTGGAGCTTGAGAGTAGCGACCCACCTGTGTTTAGGTCGCTATAAGACTTCAAGTCCCGGCTCAGACAAACGTTTGAGCCGCCACGGGCTGAGTTCAGGGCTCGTTCAGAGCTCCTGAAACTCAAGCAGGGTAAGCGTCATGTGCACGCTTACGCTCAACATATACGACTCCTCGCGAGTAGTATAACTGCTAACCCAGTCCATGGACACACGTTGATCACGGTGTTCATGCAAGGGCTCGCAGAGGGGCCCGTCAGGAGCCACCTGTTCCGCCTTGAGCTGAATACGCTTGAAGATGCGATATCAGCCGCGGAGCAGGAATACTTTCGCATGAGACAGGCTCATGCTAGCTCAAACCCTTATCGTACACCGAGACGACAAGAGATCTGAGGTCCAGAACAATTGGAACTCTGCTATGTTGAGAGCGAGAGACCTCGCTATTCAAACAACAAGCGATTGCAGAGGTGCAATCGCTTTCAGAAGTTAGGGCACTACGCATATGAGTGTAGTGCTCCACGCCCAGTACCAAACAGTACTGAGCGAAATGGTCGACCATTCGCCAAGAAGGGCAATGGGCGTGGGTCCAGCGCTGTTGCGAAGCCGCAACAGCGAGACGGACCATCAAAAAATGGTCGGGGTCAGTAGGGGCGGAGCGCCCTACTGATCCAGCATCCTCAAGAGAATTTGCAAATCTCTTGACGAAAGTTGCTCCAGATACACAATCATTGTGTGTCTCTGCACCTGGTGATGACGTTTCGCTCATCACCTTGAAGTTGGAAGCGACAAATGATTTGTCGCTTCGTGCCCTAGTAGACTGTGGGGCGTCGAACAACTTTGTTCGTCGCCAGTCACTAGAGGGTCGTAGGCTCAAGTTCGTTGAGCGCGACATTCCCCTCACAAGGATGACGGTGCGCCTTGCAACAGGCGCATCGATAACTGTTGAGAAACGTGTAGTAGGAATCCACTACACGTTAGAGGGCGAACAGTACGATGATGACTTCATCGTACTAGATCTGGATGACAAATTTGACGTCATCCTGGGATTACCTTGGCTCAGAAAGTACGAGCCAAGGGTGAGCTGGCAGCATCGATCCGTGAAGATGCCTGCCGCTTGTTCATCAGATGGCCATCTGATGAACATCTTGGAGCGTCCACAAGCGTGTGGATGTTCTGCGAGTGAGTGCGATGGTCTCACTTGCGGTACGGTTGTTAGCACGACTGCACAAGATCACAGTGTAGTTGATCACTACACTGTGGAGCAAGATCCCGGCGGCTGTACATAAGTACAGGCGGCGCCGAAGGTCCACTACTCGAAGAAGTCGAGTGGACCGGGACATGGATGCATGCCTAGCGGGCAGCATCTTAGAAGAAAGAATCCTGCTGCCTTCATAGGGCAACATGGAAATCCTAGGTCGACTGGAGAGTCTACCGTAGAGGATCGGTGCCTGACTGTGGTTGCACAGCCACAGTCGGAAGACGTCAAGGGAATAAGTCCCCACGTACTTGAGGAAGGAATTTCTCAAGAGTCACTTGCTGAGGGATCATGCCCTCAGCAACCTGTGGAAGCAACTTTCCAGGGAGAAACCGAGACAGTGAATGTCTTGACTAATGATGGATCAAGCGTAGGCGCTTATACACTTGATCTGATTGTGCCTCCGAAGTTGACTTCGGAGATAACTCAGTTGCCAACGCTAGAACCGAAACGGTTCTTGCGTGATCTGCGTAGTGGCAAAGTCAAGCAGATCTGCATACTCGTAACAGAGGATCAGTATGTGGCTGATATTCGGTCGGCAACGGTGTTTGCTGAAAACGAACGGGTTCTCAGCAGCTCATCGATGGACGAAAGTGTTCTCAATGAGAAGACTCGGATTGAGCGATACACGTCTCAATCCTGGGAGTCACTTCAGGCAAATACTTTGTATAAGGATTTGATCGAATTCAAGGACGTATTCCCTGAATCCGTACCTTGCGAGTTGCCTGAGGACAAAGGCACTCGACACGAGATCGAGCTCAGACCGGGCTCGAAGTACTGTGTCATGAAGCAGTGGCCACTTCCTCGTGAACAAGTACTAGCGATCGACAAGTTCTTTGCCGATCGCTTAGCAGCGGGCCATGTGAGGGAATCGACATCCCCTCACAGCTCTCCGACCTTCTGTGTGCGGAAGGCCACATGAGGATGGCGGATAGTGCACGCATTCAACAAATTGAATGCTGAAACGGTACCGGCTCAGAAGTCAATACCGAGGAAGGACGTCATCATAGATGGTATGTCAAAGAGTACCATCTTTTCGTCCATGGATCTGATGGATGGATTCTAACAGATCCTCATGCGTGAACGGGACATACCGTACACAGCATTAAGCAATCCCAGTGGTATGCTATGGGAGTGGCTAGTGATGCCACAGGGCTGAGTAATGCCCTGCAACGTTCAACAGATGTGTTACAAATCTGTTGAGACCGGTGCGTGATTTCGCACCGAGTTACTCCGACGATGTGTTCGTTCATACCCGGGCTATGGACGGAAAGACGGATGTTGAAGTTCACAGAACTCACGTTCGTCAAGTCCTTCAACTTATGCTCAAGTATAAGTTGTACGAAAACCTCAAGAAGTGTATATTCGCGGCTAGCGAAATACCAATTCTTCGGTTCATCGTGAGTAAACACGGCGTACGCCCTGATCCCGAAAAGATCAAGGCGATCACCGACTGGCCAGTGCCAGTCGATGTCAAGGGACTAAGGAAGTTCCTTGGACTAGTGACGTACTTGCACAAGTACTCGCGCAACTACGCCGAAATGACGGTACATCTTTCTTGCTTGCTCAAGAAAAAATCAAGTGGTCATGGAACGCTGAGTGCCAGCGTTCCTTTGAGGATATCAAGCAAAGCTTGATGCAATCGCCGATCTTGGCGATTTCAGATCAGGACAGACCATTTGATGTGTTCTGTGTCGCCAGCGATTTTGCAATCGGATGTGCGTTGATGCAGTTCGACGCAGATGGCGGGGAGCTCGTCATTTGTTATCGGTCGAGTCAGCTGCAAGAAGCTGAGCGCAATTATCCAGTGCATGACAAGGAACTCCTTGCCATGAAGTACGCACTGGCTAAGTTTCGCGTCTATCTCTTGGGAAATAGAACGTTCATCGTCTATACGGACCATGCGTCATTACGCACGGCCGTAAACAGCCCACACCTATCTCAAAGGATAATGAGGTGGATGTCTTACTTCGCGGAGTATAACTTCTCCGTGGAGTATAAACCAGGACGACCTAATGTCGTCGCTGATGCATTATCACGTCGGCCCGAATTCGAGCCGTACGCACAACCTAACAGTGAGGGTAAGTCCACTGTTGCGACACTGTCAGTCAGTGTCCCGTCGTCAAGTATACTTGACGACGTACGAAAGGCATACGCGGTAGATAAAGATCTTCTGCGATTGATGGATCATCTGGTGAATACATCCCGTAAAATAATGAAAGATTTACCGACTTTGTACCGATCCTCATCAGATCGGTATAGTACACGCAACGGATTGATGTACTATACAGCTGTTGCCGACGACACGCCTCGTGTCGTCGTACCCGCTCATCATGATTTGCGTTTACGCATCATGTATGAGTGTCACGATGCCTAAACAGGCGGCCATCGTGGTAGAGAAAAGACTTAACTTACGGTAAGTCGTGACTTTTACTGGCCCCGCCAGTATCAGTTTGTCCGCAAGTACATACGTGCCTGCGAGGTTTGTCAACGGGTGAAGCCTAGTCCTTCATCCCGTGCGCTATTGCAGCCGCTGCCTGTTCGGACAGAGTGCTGGCAGTCCGTGTCCATGGACTTCGTCTTCGGTTTTCCCGAAGACGCTCACAAGAATATTGGTATTCTTGTGTTTGTTGACCGATTCAGCAAGATGATCCATGTTGCTGCTGTCCTCGAGTCAATCAAGCATCAAGGTTGTGCTCGTGTCTTTCTAGACACTGTCTTTAGACTCCACGGGTTACCCCGTGAACTCGTATCCGACCGTGACCCTCGGTTCACGGTGGCATTTTGGTAAACCGTGTTACGTTCTCTTAAAATACGATTAAAGATGTCTACTTCTGACCATCCAGAAATAGATGGTCAGACGGAACGTTCGAACCGTGTCCTCGAAGAGATCCTTCGAGGATATGTCCCCCCGTTTTCGAGCTGGAGCGAATTCCTACCCATGGTGGAATTCGCCATCAATAATTTGGTGGATGCTTCCACACAGCACACACCGTTTTACGTGAATGTCCTACGCCACCCGCGTGTTCCCGCCCTACTAGCGTAGACTCTTGGAACGGGGGAAGGACTAGCTCGAGCAAAAGCCGTTTTGGCTCTTGATCATCACGTGTCGACGCTAACGTCGTCACGTATGATGCCGATGTCAACAATGTCGATATCGATGAAGAAGACCACCTCAATGATAGCTATGACGCTATTATTGACTCGGATGATGATGACGATGCTGATACATTCAGCATCGTCAACGATTATGCCAGCGAGGAAGAAGACAACCTCGCTGAAGAATAGAACAATCTCTTAGCAGTGCGCACGAAGCGCACTGAAAGACAAAACAAAGAGTCAGCAGAGAACTTCCTGCTGACTCGAGAGGCGGTAGTCCGTTTTGTTCAGGACTCCATCGCAAATGCAGTGGACCGTCAGAAACGGAACGCAGACAAGAATGGAAGAGCAAATGTTCTTTCATTTAAGGTTAACGACCTAGTACTACTGTCAACGGTAAACTTACCTGGACATGCAGTCACAAGTGTCGGCAGTAGTAAACTACTGCCGAAGTACATTGGGCCATTTCGAGTGTTGCATCGCAAGGGCAATGCATACATGATCAAATTGCCACGTAAGATGCGCACGCATCCTACGTTTTACGTGGGACGACTCAGACCGTACTGTCAGTACGAGCCTTCTTCTTTCGATTAAGATAGCCCCCACGTTCAAGAACATCCATAAGTTCTTGCGTTCGCGCTCCAGACGATCCGTCTGGTTGCGCAGATAAGATACCTCGGAACTCAACCGAGATATCTCCCCGCGAGCTGTCGCCAGCTCGCCGTAAAGGGAGCGGACATCCCGCTCGACCTGAAGCTGCGCCGTGGCATAATCGGCGCGATCCCTCGCCCGATCAGCCTCGTGATCCTTGCGGTTCTTCCGCACGGTATCGGTCAAAGCGTAGCGTCGGTCGCGCTCGTGCTTCAAGTCATTGCGCAATTCATCGATTGCGCGTCCATCTCGCAAAGGCCGAGATGGTGAGCAGAATCATCTGGAGGAGGTCTTTCCTCCTCCACCACATCCTTTGGTGGATGCTCACGGTGATCAAAGCTTTCTAGTGGAGCGTATCTTGAATCACCGTGACTATTCAGGATCAAGGACGAGCTACCTCGTCCAGTGGCGGGGGTATCCACCATCTTGGAACAGCTGGGAGCCCCTCTCCCAGCTGATGATGGATGTGCCCGGTCTCGTTCACCAATATGACGAGACTTATCCGATTGGTTCGAGGGCCCATCGGTAAACACGCGCTTCTGGAGCTTGTAGACGGATTGCAAGTTTGCAATCGCGTCAAGCATCTCAGCCGAGATGTGTGCCCTTCCCCAGGGCGAACTTAGGGAAAACACGTCCCAATGTGCACGTTGCGAGTTGTCGACACAGCTCGAACAAGGATCACCCCAAGTGAGGCATTAAATCCCGGCCTCACTTGACAAACAATGCAACCGGCACCTTGCACCGGTAGGCGTTCGCTTTTCGATCTTGAGGCGTATAGCCTCAAGCTTCTTAAGCCACCCTTCTCGTCCAAAATTCTTGACATTTTGGACGAAGGCGTTCCACGCAGCCAAAAGCGAGGCCTTGTCACGCTTTTGGTTGCCGTTGTACCATCGATGTCTAAGAAAGACATCGAGATAAAAATCTTCTTCAGCGCGAAAGTTCTTCGCGCTGGAGCTCAAGCCGTGAAGCTCAGTCGCATCGAATAAGGGTATTCGATGGTGTTGGCTTGTCTCGTGAGACAGGCTATTGATGAGCCGTTCGGGCAAACGCCACGGCTTAAGCTCATCACGCTTCACAGTGGTACATCTGTCGGTTCCACGGCTTTCAATATGACGACGGCTCACGCCATCGTCATCATGCTCGTGCAAAGAGGCACGAGTTCGGTGGTGGTAAGGAATAATATTCCACACCGCCCTGATCATCGTCATCACTGCCGAACAGACTGTGATGCAAATCACGAGTCCGTTCTTTCGGCAGTGGCCTTGGCGAACACTGAGGCGTCGCCGGTGAGCGAGACGCCTCTGGAACATTGCCCGAGTCAGACAAGTCTGACTCGCCGGAGTAGATGACCTCAACGTCGGGGTCATCATGCGCACGTGGTGAGGTGCCGCGTGCACCCGCAGCACCTGTTGGTGCAGGCGAAGAAGGAGCAGCAGACGGCGAGTCGTCTGCCGCAGAGGCTGGCACAGCACCGGGCTGTGTGGGTCTTGAGTCACCTCGCATAGACATGTTAACTATGCGAGGTCAAGCGAAAAGTGAATGGAACGGACCCAACAAGTGCTCCCTGTCCCAATGGTGGCCAACGGGTGGCCGCCATATTTTCGATAGTCACACAGTGACTATCAGTTAAGGGGGGGGTGATGTAACGGGGCAGCCCGTTACATGGAATTGTCACTTTAAGAAAAGTGACAATAAAGAATATGAAGTTGAATATTCTTTAAACAATATCACCGAAGCGGTGATATTGAAGGGTCGACCAAAGAGTCTGTTCATTGGTTGATATCTTGATGATATCTACCCACCAATCGCCGCAAGACGCGCGCAATGAGTGGTGACGAGACGTTACCATACACTCAGTTATATTAGTTTTGTTAAGTTAAGTCAAACAGAGAGACTGTGGTTAAAAGACTTAATTATATTAATATAAAAGTTCTACTTTTCCCTCATCTACGCTTCCTCGTTTGCCTCGTGTACGTCTGTCGGGCGCACCAAAACCCTTGCGTTAAGTTTACGCAAGGGTGTGCCCCATTACAGGTGATGTCATGCAACAGGCTCATCCCGCTACATCGGGTCTCATGATCGCAAGACGGTGGACATGAACTGATCTGATCTGAGCTGTAGCGGCAATAGAGTCGAAGGACACAAGGCTCACAACGAGGATGATGCACTGTGCATAGAAGTCGGAAAATAAAAAGCTGACCGTGATAAGAAAGTCGCGGCGTGAATGTTGAAGATGTAATCTAGGTGCACAGCTACTAACTGAAAAGAGGCCGTTAACGTCGCAATGAGGTCAGTGCCAACGTTGCCGTGCTACTAGATCGATACCGGAGCTAAACGGTCCAGCCTTTACACAACAAAAGGTCACGATGCTGGAGCTGCACCGCCCAAGTCTTCACACATGCGAAAAGTCACACGTCGAATGCCACGGAATGATTACCTGACGTCCCTGTCATCCGGTGCTTCTGTATTTTCATAATTATTAGCCGCTGGCTATAGGCATGTACGGCACGCGCACGAGTGCAAGCCAACAATACCCACTTGCGCAGCTGACAGCAAGCTAAAGCTTTAGATCCGCAAGTCAATAACACCTCCGCGAGATCAAATTTTGACTATATCCCAAGAGAATGGTCGCTACGAAACACACGTGCAACACATCAACTACCACTGCATGCGACCAATGTACCTTTAAAAATAGACACATCAGGATTTATATGAATTTCAAAAGCATACCAGATCATGCAGCAAAAACACTGACAAGCTATCAGCGTACATGAGAAGATTGCATTCATCAAAGCTTAAGTTCGGTCCTACGACTTGATGTACGCTTGCGGGCGAACTTTAGAGGCGTCCACGTCAGCTGAGTTGTCCTTCTGCACCGTCTCCAAATTGATCGTACCACGGAGTTCAGCGCTCCAGAGTACGTGACAATGGAGATTTGAGTCAGCAAATCCTGTTGCAGCAACAACTCTGGTCTCGCCGGGAGTTGCAAATTCCACCACTCAGGTTTTTACCAACTGTTGCGCAGTAGGTCATACAGTCGTGACTGGCATCACTGGGGCAACTTCTTCGCACAACAATGGTCTAACGTTCTCCATGTCAATTGCAGTTACTATCATGCGCAAGGGTCTCCCATTGCGCATTTACAAGCACTGTAGCACAAATTGCAAATTCCAGTTTGGCTGCGGGCACAACTCTGAACAACGGATGCCAACAGGATCACGAGACCGGTGAAGACCTTCATGTTGCACAAGAAATGTAGACGTTTGACGCGGTCTTTGCTTGACGGAGCTTGACGGAGCTTGACGGAGCTTGACGGAGCTTGACGGAGGTTGACGGAGCTTGACGGGGCTTGACGGAGCTTGACGGAGCTTGACGTGCTTGACGGAGCTTGACGAGCTTGACGGAGCTAGACGGAGGTTGACGGAGCTTGACGGGGCTTGACGGAGGTTGACGGAGCTTGACGGGGCTTGACGGAGCTTGACGGAGCTTGACGGGGCTTACGGAGCTTGACGGAGCTGGACTGAGCTTGACTTGGCAGATTGAAGAATGCAAACTCGTGAGCTGGACTGAGCACTGGTCAAATACAAAGCCCACCCCACAAGCACTCGAGATCCAGTGAGAAGGCACAAACACCTGCTCAAACTGGACATTGAAGAAGCAAAATCCAGTCGCGTAAACAGGCGTAGGACACACTGCGCACACAGACTCGTGGATGAGTGGATTGAGATCGGCAGAATCTGCGACACGTGGCTTCTAGCGAGCTCGCGCATGGTCGCTGCGACTTGTAATCACGCTGCGTGTACTCCAGTTCGTTTGCGCTCTTCGTACCTTCCGTACCATATTAACAAGTGCTTGGCCCAACTGGAACTACGATCAGATCCTTGCTTCCGTTGCCAGGTCGTTATTGAAGCGGTATCATCCGACGCAACCAACTATGTACTTGCGTTGCCACGAAACAACAATTGAAATCGCACCACCAACTTCCACGCCGGCAGACGATGAACAGGAAAAGCTTGTGAGCATCGCGTCAAGTGCGTACCAACGATTACGCGAGTGTGCTAGTCTTTGAACTCCTGTCGGTCGCGTATGCTCTGTATCAACCGGGACCCGTCGCGCCATCTGAGAGGACGCAACTGCATGCCGTCTTTTTATCTTGTCAGATCAGCACCAGGAGGAGATGGGACACTGCCAGACACCAGAATAGGTGCGAGCCTCTCGTTTGAGAACTTCGGACCATTATATGTGGCATCCAATCATAGCAGTTGTTGAGAAGATAGAACATTCCTTGTGGCATCCAATCTCAGCGAAGGCTGATGAAGGGTGTGAGAAGGTTTGACCGTAAACTGTCAATGGATCGCCCCTCCTTTACTATCAATGCGTCAGTACGCGCGGAGTGGGGCCAATGCTTTGGCGGGATTCGAAACTGACCTGGACACGATCGCGTTGGCTTTGTCGATTCGAGAAGAGTCGACGAATATTTGTCTTCGCACAAGCAAACGTGAATGAGGCATGTCTCGATCCTGTTTCCAGCAGCATTAGGCCGCGCGTAAAGTTGGCACCGAGGACTCACGTCTGTTGGTGTCTCCGCGGCACGCGTCACTGCTCCAGGGTACGCACGAGGCAGTTTGAGGGAGGGTGAAAGCGGTCTCTTAAGGGGGTAATAACCGTACGTGTCCCTGTTCGGCGTATCTAGACTACAGATCATTGGCCGCCGAAGCAGCAGCAAAAGATACGAACAAAGGTATACGTCTCGCACTAGGCGCTAGCAGTACCGCGCGAGACGTGTACCTCTGTGTATTCGTTTGCAGCATAGCCAGGCAATCTAGGAAGCGTCATCGAAGGTGGCCAGCCTCGTACGAACTGGACTCGTCGAGCACCGGCGCGGCCGTTCAAGCGTAGGTACTTACACACGTCATGCAATAAGTGATGGTGGAGTAAACAGGTCTGCCTCTTTCTCTCATCATGGTTACATCGTTGCATGGCGGTCACTCGGTGATCGCAGCTTACAGGTGCACAGTCTAGCCTACGATGGTGCGGTGAGCTACCATGCTCTGCATGTTGTTCAGCAGCAGCTCCGACTTTGGTTCGTCAATGACATGCGCGACAACAACAATATCGTATGCAACACACATTGACCTCCGCCCCCCTCCTTGATGCTTTCCCTATTTTGTCCGTGTAGGAATGGGTAGCGGAGCGAATAGTGCACGTGAGTATCAATCAGACCACCACGTTCAGTGTTGTGTGCCAATCACCAATAGCTATTACACCAGTGTGCCCGATATCCCAACCGTCTCGAGCTTTAGAGACATGTACTTCCTCAGTGGACCAAGACGCAGGCAGCGAATGATCATAACGTAGATAGCAATACCGGAAGTTCTACATTTTGCTCGGCGCGGAGTTTCGCTCAGGACCGGTGTTGTCAATGTAACATGGTGGTAAATTGGGACCTTATGTGGCAGCATTTGTCCTCGGTGTATTGTGCATCTCGATAAGTCACCTATGTTGCGTTTAAGACAAGTGTACAATATCGAAACGCTGTAGTTCTCGCTTTACACCACTCTGCGCACACTTGAGCAGGAACGAGTGAAAGCTTCAGCTCTTACTGCCGTCGTATCGCTTTGCACTCGTAAGACCTATTGTGAAACGGGGTGAGCCCGTTACATAAAAATAATTTTTTTGTATCAAATTTTGAACATCATCGATTTTGATAATGTTCAATTACCATTACCCGTAAGGAGTAAGGTTGAAGGAATATTACCCCCGAGGGTAATATTTCTTCGATGGGTTGCTCCACCTGATGGTTGATGTTCACAGTACATCAACCGGATTAACCACCAATCGCTGCTGGACGCGCGCAATGGGTGGTGAGCAAGAAACCCACATTGGAGATTGTAGTTTAATTTCGTTAGTTCAAGACAAAGATGGTTTATTAAGGAAAGCATAACTATATTAAATACAGTTCTACTGTTTCCCTTAGACAGAACTATCGAGTTCTGCCTACTTCGCTGCTCTTCCTCACGCCACGTGTACGTAACGTCGGGTGAACACAACCTTGAGTCGAATTGGTACAAGGCGTCACCCGTTACACCTGGTAGCACTTTGTAGACCGTCCAGCGACCATAACCATCTCATCCGACATGAAAATGTTGGGTATAGAGGAAAGGCTTCACGCCACGCGTGAACGCTTTAACCATTTGAGTGACACCGAATGGAGGTCGGTAGAACGAATGAGTTCTACCGTCGGAGAAGCCGCCATTAGCGCCATGTTGGAGTCTCTAGACAGAGACCAACAACATGCCGCTATAGCCAGGTTCAGTCAACATGAACTTGTCGCCGAAAGAGAAAAAGTAGACTTGCTTCACCAGCAAGGCTCTCAACAGGCCGAGCAGTTGAGAGAACTCGGTGCTCAACAGACAGAGCTGTTGATACAGCAGCAATACCATGCTGCTGTGGGCGGTACTGCACATGCGCGTCGTCCCGAAGTCATGAAAGTTGACATCTCCAAGTACAGTGGAGTCCCGGAAGACTCCCTGTTACTATGGTTTGTCGAACTCGACAGAGCCCTAAGGGCTCGTCGCGTCGAAGATGAGCAAATGAAAATCACATTTTCTCAAACCCACTTGGAAGGGCGTGCCAAAACTTGGGCCCTGGGGCTTCGAGAGTAGCGACCCACATGTGTTTAGGTCGCTAGATGACTTCAAGTCCCGGCTCAGACAAACGTTTGAGCCGCCACGGGCTGAGTTCAGGGCTCGTTCAGAGCTCCTGAAACTCAAGCAGGGTAAGCGTGATGTGCACGCTTACGCACAACATATACGACTCCTTGCGAGTAGTATAACTGCTAACCCAGTCCATGAACACACGTTGATTACGGTGTTCATGCAAGGGCTCGCAGAGGGGCCCGTCAGGAGCCACCTGTTCCGCCTTGAGCTGAATACGCTTGACAGATGCGATATCAGCCGCGGAACAGGAAGACTTTAGCATGAGACAGGCTCATGCTAGCTCAAACTCTTATCGTCCACCGAGACGACAAGAGATCGGAGGTCCAGAACCAATGGACCTCTGCTATGTTGAGAGCGAGAGACCTCGCTCTTCAAACAACAAGCGATTGCAGAAGTGCAATCGCTGTCAGAAGTTAGGGCACTACGCATACGAGTGTAGTGCTCCACGCCCAGTACCAAACAGTACTGAGCGAAATGGACGACCATTTGCCAGAAAGGGCAATGGGCGTGGGTCCAGCGCTGTTGCGAAGCCGCAACAGCGAGACGGACCATCAAAAAATGGTCGGGGTCAGTAGGGGCGGAGCGCCCTACTGATCCAGCAACCTCAAGAGAATTTGCAAATCTCTTGACGAAAGTTGCTCCAGATAAACAATCATTGTGTGTCTCTGCACCTGGTGATGACGTTTCGCTCATCACCTTGAAGTTGGAAGCGACAAATGACTTGTCGCTTCGTGCCCTAGTAGACTGTGGGGCGTCGAACAACTTTGTTCGTCGCCAGTCACTAGAGGGTCGTAGGCTCAAGTTCGTTGAGCGCGACATTCCCCAAACGAGGATGACGGTGCGTCTTGCAACAGGCGCATCGATTACCGTTGAGAAACGTGCAGTAGGAATCCACTACACGTTGGAGGGCGAACAGTACGATGATGACTTCATCGTACTAGATCTGGATGACAAATTTGACGTCATCCTGGGATTACCTTGGCTCAGAAGGTACGAGCCAAGGGTGATCTGGCAGCATCGATCAGTATCAATGCCTGCCACTTGTTCATCAGATAACCATCCTGACGAATATCTTGGAACACCCAAATTCATGTCGGTGTACTGCGAGTGAGTGCGATGGCCTCACTTACGGTACGGTCGTTAGAATGACTGTACAAGAACACAGTGTAGATGATCACTACATTGTGGAGAAAGCTCTCCTGTACCCTGTGGATGTGACTTCCCAGAAAGTAATCGAGACAGTGAATGTCTTGACTAATGATTAATCAAGCGTAGATGCTTACACGATTGATTTGTTTGTGCCTCCGAAGTTAACTTCGGAGATAACTAAACTGCCAACGCTTGAACTGAAACGATTCCTGCGTGATCTGCGTAGTGACAAGTTCAAGCAGATCTGCATACTCGTCACAGAGGATGAGTACGTGGCCGATATTCGGTCGGCAGCAGTGTTTGCTGAGAACGTACTAATTTCTCAGCAGCTCAGCGATGGTTCAAAGTGTCCTCGATAAGAAGACTCGGATTGAGCGATACACGTCTCAATCCTGGAAGTCGCTTCAGGCAAATCCTTTGTAGAAATATCTGATCGAATTCAAGGATATATAAAATAAACCAGTAGTATGCGAATTGCCAATGTATAAGGGCACTCGACACGAGATCGAGCTCAAACCGGGCTCGAAGTACCTGTGTCATGAAGCAGTGGACACTTCCTCGTGAACAAGTACTAGCGATCGAAAAGTACTATGCCGATCGCTTTGCAGCGGGCCATATGAGAAAATAAACATCCCCTCACAGCTCTCCTACCTCCTGTTTGCGAAAGAACACAGGAGGATGGCGGATAGTGCACGCGTTTAACAAGTTGAATGCTGCGACGGTACCAGCTCAGACGCCGAAACCGG
Organism: Hyaloperonospora brassicae; assembly: GCA_947650285.1. Classification (NCBI taxonomy): domain Eukaryota; phylum Oomycota; class Peronosporomycetes; order Peronosporales; family Peronosporaceae; genus Hyaloperonospora; species Hyaloperonospora brassicae. Next base: position 8,931 of record CANTFL010000881.1, on the reverse strand, counting down.
GGAAATAAGTTATCATAGATTTTTTATCGAAGAGTATCATCTTCTCGTTCATGGGTATGATGGATGACTTCTATCAGATCTTCATACGTGAATGGGATATACCGTACACGGCTGTGGTAATATCCTAGCAGAATGCTCTGGGAGTGGCTAGTGATGCCACAGAGGATGAGTAACGACCCTGCAACATTTAACAGATGTCCCACAAATCTGTTAAGACCGGTGCGAGATTTCGCACCGAGTTGCTTCATCAATTTGTTTATCCATAGCCGGGCTATGAACGAAAAAACGGACGTATGAAGTCCACAGAACACACGTTCGTCAGATACTCTAACTCATGTCAAAGCATAAGTTGTACGCCAACCTCAAAAGTGTATACTAGCGGCTAGCAAAATACAACTTCTTGGGTGCATTGTGGGTAAACACGGCGTACGTCCTGATCCCGAAAAGACATAGGTGATCACCGACTGGGCAGTGCTAGTCGATGTGAATTTACTTCGTAAGTTTCTTGAATTAGCGGCGTACTTGCACAAGTACTTGCGTAACTACGCCGAGATGACCGAGCATCTTTCTTGTTAACTCCAGAAAAATGTGAAGTGGTCACGAAACACTAAATGTAAGCGTCCCTTTGGATATGCCGAGCTGAGATTGACACAATCGCCCGTACTTGGCGATTTCAGACCAGGACGACCGTTTAATGTGGTATGTAACGCCAGCGACTCAGCTATCGCCTGTGCGTTGATGCAGTATGACACAGACGGCGCTAAGCGCGGCGTCTGCTATCAATCGCGTCAGCTGCAACCAGCTAAACGCAACTGTCTAGTGCATGACAAGGAACTCCTTGCCATGAAATATGCACTTGCTAAGTTTCGCATCTATCTCCTGAAGGATAGACCGTTCATCGTCTATACGGACCATGCGTCACTACGCACGGCCGTAAACAGTCCACACCCCTCGGAAAGAATGGCGAGGTGGATGTCTTTCTTCGCAGAGTACAGCTTCTCCATCGAGCACAAACTATGACGTTTCATTTCGTCGCTGATGCGCTTTCACGCCGACCCGGTTTCGAGCCGGGCGCGCAATCCAACAGTAAGGACAAGCCCACTGCTGCGACGCTAACAGATAGTATCCCGTTGTCAACATTATTCGACGACATAAGGAAGGCCCACGCAGAAGATAAGGATCTTCTGCGCTTGATGGATCATCTGGTAAATCCAACTCGCAAATCATTGAAAGGATAATCGGCTCTGTACCGATCCGATAAGGATCGATAGACAACTCGCAACGGGTTGCTATACTATACGGCCGTTGCCGGCGACACACCTCGAGTCTTCGCCCCCACTTATAATGATTTGCGCTTACGCATCATGTATGAGTGTCACGATGTATCAACAGGCGATAATTGTGGAAGGGAAAAGACTTACTTTACGGTAAGATGTGACTTTTACTGGCCTCGCAACTATCAGTTTGTGCGCAAGTACATCCGCGCTTGCAAAATTTGTCAACCGATAAAGCGTAGTACTTTCACCTGTGCACCCTAATAGCCTCTTCCTGTCCTGGAAGAGTAATAATAACGGTTCATCAAGATGGTGCATCTTGATACAGTCCCTGATTTGATCGCGGCATGAGCTGTGCTCGTATCTTTGATGACACGATATTATGACCTAACGGGTTACACTGTGCGCTCGTGTCCGACCGTGGCCCTCGATTAACGGCAAACTTTGGCAGTCCGTGTTCCGATCACTCGGAACGCGTTTGAAGATGTCGACACTAACCATCCCAAAATAGATGGTCAGACGAAACGTGCAAATCGTGTCCTCAAAGATATCCTTGAATATTTGCGTCCACTCGTTCTCTAGTTGGAGCGAATTCTTAAATATGGCGAAAATCGCCATCAATGATTCGGTGCATGCTTTTACTCAGCACACCGTTCTTCGTAAATGGCCTACGCTATCTACGTCTACCCTCCCTGTTAGGGTGTGACTCTTGGTTAGGGGGAGGGACTCGCTCGAGCACAAACCGTTCTTACTCTTGCTCATCACGTGTCGACGCTAACGCCGTCACGAATGATGCCGATGTCGATTAGGTCGACATCAAAGAAGAATAACATCTTAATTATAGCGATGATGCTATTAGTAAGTCAGATAATGATGACGATGCTGGTATTTTCAGCATCGCCAACGACTTTGTCAACAAGGATCATGACATCCTCGCTCATGAACAGAAAGAGGAGTAAAATTTTCAACAGCTTGCACAAGGAAAACTGAACAACACAATTTCTCGTCAGCAGACGGATTGATGTTGGCTCGTGTAGCAGTGGTCCGTTTCGTGCAGGATTCCATCGCTCACGCGGTATACCGGCAGAAACGGAACGCTGACAAGAATGGATAGTGCAAATGTTCTTTCATTTATTGAAGGCGACTAAGTCCTATTATCTACGGTGAACCTTCCTAGACATGTAGTAACTAACGTGAGCAGCAGCAAACTACTGCCCAAGTACATCATTCCTTTCGTGTGATACGCCGACAAGGCAACGAATACATGATCAGGCTGCCACGTAGGATGCGCACGCATCCTACATTTTACGTGGGGCGTCTCCGCCCGTGCTGTCAGTACGAGCCCTCTTTCGACGATGAAGATACCCCCACGTTCAAAATTCTCCATTAGGTTCTTGCGCTCGCGGTCCAGACGATCAGTCTAGACGATTACGAATAGACCTCTCCACGCGGTTCAAAGATCTCTCTGCGAGCTGTACCCAGCTTTTTGACGAGGGAGCGGACATCACGCTCAACCTGAAGTTGGTCGAGGGCGTAATCAGCACTATCCTTCGCCCGATCAGCCTCCCTATCCTTGCGTTGTTGCCGCACGTAATCGTTCAGAGCGTAGCGCCTGTCCCGCTCGTGCTCCAAATCCTCGCGCAATTGATCTATTGCGCGATCCATCTCGTATTGGTCGAGATTGTGAGTAGAACAACTTGGATAAGGTTTTTCGTCCTCCTCCACATCCTTTGGTGAACTCACACGGTGGCAAACGCTTCCTTGTGGATTGTATCTTGAACCACCGTGACGATTCAGGATTATGGAAGAGTTACGTCGTCCAGTGGCGGGGGTATTCACCTTCGTGGAAGAGCTGGTAGCCCAGATCCCAGCTGATGATGGATGCGCCCGGTCTCGTCGAGCAGGACAATTTGACCCAACCTTTGAAGGAGGACTATTGTCGAATGAAGGCCCGGCGCGTTACCAAAGAAATTGTTAAGTTGCTATCCCTTTGCGCATCTCGGAAGACATACGCGCCCTCCAGAAGGTTTGATTAGGGAGGAAGTACTCCCTAGGGGCGCGAACAGAGTTGTCAATCCAACTATGATATTTCTCTCCCACGAGAGGCAAGATATAATCTACCTCTCGAGAGAATCGGTTCAGTTTGAACCGAGCACCGGTTGGCGGACTTCTGTCCAAACCTTTTACAAGCTGCAATAGTTTGTTCAGTGAAGCGTCACGGCCAACATTTTAAAATTTGCCGATACCAGAATATCTCGACTGCACTAACGAACCTTCGTCGCGTTTGTGGTTACCGTGGTACCATCGATGTCTGAAAAATACATCGAAGTAAAACATACGTTCAATGCATTAAACTTTCGCATTGACACCAAGACCATGCATCCTTGGCGAATCGACGAGTGGAATTTGGCATCTCCCAATGGTAAAACCATACCACTGCTTTAGATTGCAATGAGAAGGCATCCATGGTTTGTTCTTAGGAGCAGTTCGAAACGCGTTGCGATCCTGCTCCTCTATGCGTGGTGCCAAAATGAGAGCTAGCACCACGATCGCAGCAATACCTAGTGTTGCTGCTGCTGCGGCTACGATGACTACCGGGAACAGTTATCGGTATCATCACGAGGACTAACATCCTCATGTTCTGCACTCGATTCATAAGAATACGAGCGCGATTGGTTCGATCTCCGCGGCGAGTGATCTGACTCGTCAAATAAGACGTACGTTTCACGGTAAAGATACTTCATGACATCACCAGGAGGCTCAGCTGTCGTCGGGTCCGCTCACACAGCCTCACGGACGTGCTTTGCGGGCGCCTTTGAAAGGGACGGTGATTCCGACTCGCCCGAATGGAATAACCTCTATTTCGGGGTCGACTTACGTGGAAATACATCCTGCGGCTGAAGCTGAGTATGAAGAAGCTGCTCGTGGATGACCACGAGCACCTGCAACATTGGGTGTTTCAGACTGCTAATTAGCAGCAGCAGGAGATGAAATATCTGCTGCAAATTCTGATTTTGCTATTATACCGCTGCACGCATCCGTTCAGCCGCTTCAGATGCGGCCTTGCTCGCACAGCGCATGGACAGACTCTTCATTCGTTAATAGGTGTGATTAAAAAGAAATGACCAACAAGAGCGACCTTTCCATAAAGCGACAATACGATGGCCACTCTGTCACCAATCAATGGTATCACTCCTTTACGTGACTGATTGTTAAAGGGAGTGTGGTGTAATGGGATGAGCCTGTTACATAAAATTGATACGAATGTGTCAATTTTTAAATAGTATCTATTTCGATAAAATTCAATCAACGTCGCTCGAGAAGAGGTGATGTTGGCGGAATATTACCCTCGAGGGTAATCAAATTGGGTACTTCACTTATTGGTAGATGTAATCGGTACATTAACCAAATTAACTATCAATCGCTGCTGGATGCGCGCAATGGGTGGTTAGCAAGAAACCCACATAGGTGATTATAGTTTAGTATAGATAGATCAAGACAAAGATGGTTTATTCGATAGTCTTAATTTTATTAGATACAGTTCTACTTTTACTTAGTCAGAGCTATCTAGTCTGTTTACATCCTCGCGCTTCCTCACGCCGCGTGAACGTGACGGTATGAGTACGAAGCCTGGGGTTCCGTCAACATAAGGTCTTTCCAGTCAGCTTTTAAGAGCGTTCTTTGTTACAAACAACATTTATGTTATAGCAAAACCAAATTTTTGTACATTCTGCTACATAATCAACTTACAGCAGCAGACCGACTTTTGTGCGCTCGTGTAATTTGTCTTCTACTATCGACAAGAACACTGCATCCATCTTCACAACCCTCGCAGGGCAATATGTAAACTTATGCCGCCTCTACTACCACCTTCAGCAAATCATATAGTCACCATTTTACGTTTCCATTACCACACGCTCTTTTAACGTGCGGCACACTTTGAATTTTTCGCAAGCTCAAAATATCATATATACGATTTTTATATCTTAAGCTTTTTCTTTTGCACATATCATGGCTCTGGCTACCTGCCTTCTTGCATCAATTATAGCTGTACGAGGGAATCGTCTCACGCAGCAGAAACGGTTTACATGCTTAACGCAATTCGTATATATGTTTAAATAATCATGTACATGCTTTTAATTACAACTCGAAGACACAATATCGGGTAAATCGTTGACTACGCAGTGTCAAGAAACAATATACTAAAAAGTCAAACGAACTCGTCATATGATCATGTTGTGTCGTGCGGCGATTTTAACATACATGATGTGAAGCGTGGCGCACATTCATATTAATGGCCATGAGAAGATTTTATTTCTGTATCGTCTTGTGTAGAAACATATGTAGACACGTTCTATTCCTGTAAAATATGTGTCTGATTACAAATACTTGACGCTGCGTGTTAGACTCATAAAACATAAGCTTTATCGCTCTTTTATGATGATCTCATGGCTTCTATTATGAATTAGGTGCGATATAAGTGACAAAAAAGAGTGATTCACTAATAATTTAGCTGTAGCTGTCGTAGAAGCGTATGCACTTACTGCCTTAGGCGTCTTCAACCATTTAAATTTGTTGCGGTCCGAGAGCTTTGGTGCGGATGTCTGCAATATTGTCTTCAACATATATAATAAATACTTGTTAAAGCAATTAAATCCACCATCCATCAATCATGTTAAATTTATTTGCTTCCTGGATGGCTCCGTCGCTCATATTGACAGTGGAGTAGATCGTTTGTGTGCTATAGGTTCTGTCATAATTTCTTTGGTAATTGTTGCAGCTTTAGCTCTGCTTCCATTTTTGAGTCTATAGTATGTGCACGACGCACACGCTACCCGCAATATGCTTCAACTTTTTAGTATCATCCGTTTCTGCCTTTGTGTATTTCTTTATAACCGTTAATTTATTCGGTTGATTTCAGAAAAAAATGTGTTACAAATTAGAAGATACCCGGGCAATTACGCGGTCAGCATCACCGTGAGCCTACACATTTTATTAGCATCATTTTACAGACTTTACGATGATAACACGAACTGATGATATGTCAATCTTAAGATAGAGAAGCACGTGCTTTTTTGAGGTATTATTTCGTTGTAAAATTAATAGAGTGCCGACTTAGACTTCGGACTGCGTACCCATTTCCGGTCGGGTACACGCTACCAGATACTAAATTTCATCGACTGACTTAAGGCTTAATAAGCTGGACATATGTATCGTGGTGATATCCGTTTCTTCTGCCACCATCTGTTCTTTTACTTTTGTGGCGATCGAAATATCGTAGCTTGCTCCTTGAATTATGTTGCATAACGCGATGAATCTATGCAGTTTAAATTCGATCTAGCAGCACATTAAGCTTGTGTATCCACTCCCTATGAACAGATATGAAATTGCGTCCCATATCATCCAATTTACCCGTGTACGCAAGTCTACAAATTAGCTATTGATACTACCCGCGTTTCCTATAATCACTATATCATCAGCCTACATAGTTACAAGATAATCTGCATAATGACTTACATGCAGTACGATACCACGTTTGAAATTCATGTTCTATCAAGCCAGAATTGAGAGTCTATCATTAGAGCCATGCCGCCAGCTTTGGACCGTATATAGCTTTCGTGGAGAGACATACAAGTTTATAGACCACATCATGAAATTTTAGTTGTGCCATATGCTTGACAACTCCAGTCAACTAGCTGTTATAACACTGTTTTACCATCTAATTTTGCCTTGTCTTTAGGATTAAAAACATTGCAATCGGACACGTTTAATTACCGATTTTTTAATGAACAAAATGTAAGTATGTTCCGTCGTATTCCAGCTTAGCATGATATCCGATGCCGTAAATTACAGGTCTGGCCTAGTAGCGCAACGAGTTGCCATTTTCATCTCGTGTGTTGAAACACTTAGTGAAGTATAAATGTGAGCTTTTTTCTTTTTTCTGACTAACTTCCTGGCCGATACACAAAGATGTATGTACAATTTCTAAACTTTTTAATAATTTACATGCGTGGCCACCTTCTTCTCTTGCTTATGAGATGATCATCCACCCTCTATAACAGTAGCAGATTATACTCCAATCACATTCCCTGTCATCGCCGATATTCACGTAATTCGACATATACTCGCGTTGCACGCGTTTACCGTTTTGGAGTTTACTGTAAAGTGGTAGGTTGTAATGACTGCCTTTAAGTAGAAGCCCTTCTCTTACGTGCATGGTTTCGAGCCGACGCATTGGCATCGGCTCAATCACTGACCTAGATAGATCAGATGCACTGCTCTTTGCACCGCCGCCCTTATATATTTGCGAATGCATCTTTTCTTTATCCATTTCCAAATCATCACTACACGAAAGAAGCGCTCCTCTTAAACACCTGTGTCACTTCTAGCTGATTGTTATCGGTGTCTTGCAATAGCTAGACATGATCGTCCTAATTACACTATGTGTGCTGCACCACTTTTCACACCTTCTTTCGATACGCATTCAATTATCAGAAGTACAAACCAATGCTTCTCATTCTCTACTTGATTCCCTATATCAAATCAGACAAATGCTGCTCGCTCATTGATATGGAATTCCAAATTTGCTCGTCTTATAACTTACATAGGTTTATTTATGTATAAGAATATAGCAACATTTACTCATTTATTTTCGTACGCAAAACCGAAAAGCATTCCTGGATCGGTCTTATCACTTACATTACTACCTATATTTGCCTCGGCAAAATTATGCAATCTAGTGATGCGCATACCAAGATTTTGTTTTAATAATGCATAAATTCGACTAACTAATCGATATCATTTCTCTTTTAATTCAATGCTCTTATTGCACTCACAACGGGCGTAACGATCGTGCAGCCATTATAATGTAAGACGACTCCCGCCCTCAACGCAACTGTATAAGAATTCAAACAGCAAATAAAAAGTGGAACCATCAAAATCGACGACTTTTTTACGATGCCGCACCCACATCATAGCTAATTTTGTTAAGGTGTCGTACCGCTTGGTATAAAGATCTTAGAATCTGGCAATTTCATTTTAATTTGACGTTCAATACAGTTGCATATGAGCCCCTTTCGGTCCTACCAATTTCTATTTCAGGAAATTGAAAAGAAATAGTTGCAATATCCCGACTTTGAGTTGGATTTGTTAGTAATTTGTCGATGGTCTGCACGACAGCTAATGGCTTATCCTGGGTGATTTTGGAAGTTGGTAATTAATGCAAAGTATCAATCAATTAAGAGAAGGATTTTGTACGTAGCTTATCGATAGAGTCGGTCAAGCTGTGGTGCAATTAGACACCAATTACATCAAACGCAACGATACGCTGGTAAAGATGCTGGGAAGTCTCGACGAACATTACAAACAAGTTACCTGTTTATTATTCTCTGAAGAAGCAGCGGTGAGACCAAATGCATCAATAGAAGCAGCTCGACCTGCTCTACCCATACGATTTTCTTACAGTAGCAAGCCCGTAGCGAGAGACATTCGCTTAAGCAGATAAAGGATATTGGCAGACTTGTATATGTTGGAGGAAATGGTTTTCATTTATAGTTGAGCAGTATGTAAATCTTGAATAATAGATTTTAGTCGTCGAACATATACAACCCAACGCAAAGATAATAGCACGAATAATACACATATAGATAATCGATGT
>CANTFL010000878.1:0-17617 GCA_947650285.1 Hyaloperonospora brassicae | reverse complement strand
TAAATTCCTCGAATAGGATACCTGTCGGCGACTATATTTACATCCAGAGCTTCCTACTGGATCGATTTGGAAAGCACAGCTCCATTCGGTCAAAATTTACGGCCCTGTACATCTTTTTGGCTACGTAAAATAGGCTGATGCGCGCCTCCTTTGCAAAAACGAGGAGGACGAAACAACGAATACTTTTTTGGACCATTTTAAATAGGGAGAGGAGAAGTTTGTAACTGGGTGAGCCCGTTTCGTAAAAATTGGTATGAAAAAAAACAATTTTGAATATTATTTGTTTTGATAATATCCAATCAACATCACTCGAGAAAAGCGATGTTGCCGGAATATTACCTCTAAGGGTAATATCCGTGGATGTGTCCACTCTTGGTTGATATCCCGTGTACATTGATTAATTTAACCACCAATCGCTGCTGAACGCGCGCAATGGGTGGTGAGCAAGGGACCCACATAGGAGAAGATATTTTAATATAGTTAGTGTAAGTCAAAAGATGATTTATTAACGTTGTGACTACATTAAACAAACAGTTCTACTTTTCCCTCAAGACACAGCTTTCGATTTCTGTTTTGCCTACCGCTTCCTCGGTTGCCCTGTGTGCGCTTGTCGAGCACACGTCACCCTTGCATTAAGCTCACGCTATGGGTGTGCCGTGTTACAAAGCTGGCTAGTTGTTTTGACCGATTTTGTCTCTAAATACTGAGTAGACCGAATTTTTGGGTGGAGGCGCGCTTACCTTCATATATGTTGGACCATCGGGAGGCCTTTCTACACTTGCGCAACGAAAGCAGACCTCATCCCATCTTCAATGAGGTCGTGCAGTGTATCCAATCACAGCATCGAACCCCGGTAAAGTCTTAGCCGAACTCATCGAGTACATGGATGTCAACGCGATTGGTACAAGCTGTCTCTACCATTTACTTGGGATATCGACGTTGCTGAATGTATCCGCTGTATTCAACGTGTCAGTCAGCGGGTGAAGCCGTGTAGGGATCTTTGTCGCCGCACGATTGAGAGAAGTAAACAGCAGCACTTGCCTTATAGGCCGCAATGGAAATCTTGCAATACGGAAGAATTACGTCAGGAACATCTAGTGAGAATCAGGCAACAACTGGTCCAAAAATCGGATCAACTCCGATTTTTCTCGCAGAATCGCCGACTGGAAGCGTGAGCAAACCGTCACCACTATTGTGCAGCGTTATGGACCGGTTTTTAGTCGCAATATGCCGACGGCAGATAAATTTGCTTCCGAGAGGTTCGCTGCTAGGCGGCACTCATCGCAGTACACCTGTTGAAGGCTTTCTAGCAGCCATCCGTGATTTTATAAAGGTCCCATTGGACGGATACTATCGTCGACCGAGAATTGGTCGACACTGGTCGATTACACTGAAGATGAGGTTTGCACGGCCATCACAGGACTAAGTAGACACAAATTGGCTAGGTCGGTTGGTTAAAACAACGGCTTTTACGAGAATACACCAACGCTTCTTTTCCAATCTCTGGTGCGAATCAACAATCAAATTCTAGTGGGCGCGGAACCGCCACTTTTTTTAAAGGCTTTGGCCATACCTTTGCGTAAAAAAGGTTATTTAGCTGATGCTATGGATTTTCGGCCAACTTCATCACTTCGAACCAGTACCAAATCTTCGCGAGGGTGTTGACGACTCGGTTAAAATTTGTATTATCTCAACTGGTGACTCACAACATAGATTCGTGCAGGGTTGACAGATTCTAAAATTTAAGATGATGATGCTTTCCAAACTTGCTACGGATTCTGCTGAGGCAACACTAGATGCACTGAACATCAGGGTAATCCTTCTGCTAGATTTTAGACAAACATTTGGTACTGTTAACCAAAGTTTCTTATAGGAGGCTCTTCAACAATTTCGTTCTGCTGAGGGATACATACAGACATTAGTCGGCTGTATGAAAAAGCTACGGCCACATTCTTAGTGAATGAGAAAATCCGGTCCGACCTCCGTCGCTTCACGAATCCGTCAAGGTTGGCCTCTATCACCTTTGCTGTTCCTCGTGGTGGTCGAGCTGTTAGTCATTGCAGTCCAGCAGTCTCCCACACTGAAAGGACTCCCGATCCCAGGTAGCCATACTAACACGCACAGTTTCTCAGCGTTTGTAGACGACTCGACGATATTTCTCGATCAAGCGCATTAGCTTGGACCGGCGCTTGCCCTAGGTTCACGCTTTAGAGCCTTGTCAGGACTTGCACCTCAGCTGTTCAAAGAGCAAATGTATACTCCTAATTACAGGGGTATTGATTCAATAATACTGGGCAATTGGTGCCCCAACGGACAGAAACAGTAAGGTTATAAAGCTATGAGGTCGGGTTTGGTGCTTACGCATCCGCAATTAAGCGTTACGAATTAGAAAGCTTCAACGGTGGCTGATCACAGCCTTTGGGGTAGTGACAAGTGTGGAGAATCGAGTTTACATTTGATCTTCGTCATTCTACCATCCATTTTATGCACGGCGGTAGTATTCGACATCCCAGAATGGGCACAGAAGGCTGCTCAAAATTTGTATAAACAACGTTTTGGTCCCCTGACATGTCGACAGAAGCAAGCACGAAACAAGCACTTCAGTGGCTCACGCAAGCCCACGACGAATATTTTTCCTTCTAGTATTACCGGTCCTATCAAGGTGGGCGAACCCGCTCAGCCTTATTCCTGTTTGGTAGGAGGACGCTGAGGACAGCATCTTCTTGCTTGACGAAGCTGTCAACAGCTGCATGGATACACAAATTAGACAAGGTTCTGCACCCTACGACGGGACCGTTAAAGTGGATTCGGGATCGCGTTAGCTTACACTACTCGACTTTACTCGAAGGGGCTGGTAGCTGATGGGGAGGCGATGAAGGGGCATTATCTTACTATCTTCCTTTTCCGTAAGCATTAGCATCTACCGACTCTCAAGTACTGGCACTGCTTTGCTTTTGAATGACGTTCTAATGGAGAAACAAATCGTGGACTCGAGACGAACAGGGTCTGCAGCTCGTACGTTCCAGATATGACCGCAAAGCTGACTGCTCCTTATACGACTTGCACATTCGCAGGACAGGACTGAAAGGGTTAATCTTCATTATCTCGATGACTGGACTGACCTCTAATCATCACTCTCAACCTAAACTACGGCAATGAGCCACAGTCGTATTGCTTACCTCACCTTCTGTTCGCATTAGGCCTTACTAGCGCTAAAATCGGCGTTAGCACTTCGTCATGCGCCTCCATTTCGACGTAAACTTGATTGATCAACCGTGCGTCAATTTTACGTCGTCGGGCATAGTAATTTGTGCCAGGACAACGGGTGCGTGCGTGTCAAATTGCAGCAAAGTGCTGACAAGTTCCGATGGGGAGGAAGCGCGGCGGAGTAGGCAGAAATCGAAAGCTCTGTCTAAGGGAAGAAGTAGATATATATTTGTTATAGTTCTGTTTCTAAATGAACCATCTTTTGTCTTGAGATCACTATACAAAACTACAATCTCCTGTGTGGGCTCCTTGCTCACCACCCATTGCACGCGTCTAGCAGCGATTGGTAATTAATCTGGTTGATGTACCGTGAACATCAACCATCAGAGTGTAGCAACCCATCAAAGAAATATTACTCGCGAGGGTACTAGTCCTTCAACCTTCTTCCTTGCGAGTAATGTCCATTGAACATTATCTAAAAAGGTAATTTTCAAAAATTGATACAAAGGTATGAATTTTTATGTAACGGGCTCACTTCGTTACACTGTTCCTCTGAAAGAAATCGCACAGAGCTTTGAACTAGTCATCAGCAGGGATGCCTGGTTGCGTGCTGCGGCACATCAACGCCCGTCTCAAGCTTGGTATTATGCCAATGGTCTACCGGATTTATAGGCCTGGACTTGCTACAGAAACGTCACTAATCAACCTGACCTATAATATGAAGTTCTTCGCGATGACAATAGTTGTCGAGCATCGATGAAGGGCTTGGGGCGCAAAGAACATCGGATCACATCTTTTGGGACTGTTCCAAGGCACGCGCATGCTGGAGGAAACTGATCTGTCACTGGAAAGTTATACGTGTGTTCAGTATTTCGATGATACCTGTTTTTTCAGCAGTGTGAATCGTCAGGCTCCTACATTACCGGTGAGGCAGCGACATCGACTAAATCACCGTTTCCAAGACGACTCGAATGCAGGAATCATGGTTTGGAAGCGTATATGGTTTGTTTTGGTAGCGTCTGTTTAACTTGCTTATGGAATAAGAAAAACGACGCGGTGTTTCGAGGGATACCAATGACGGATTCTCACGGCGTCTCACGTTTTTGGAAGCTTGAGATCCGGGATCTCAGCGCATTGGCGACCTGAGAACATCGTGTTTCCAACACAGCAGTCACCGAGAACCTCTTACATGCCTGTCTTAAACGCTTTACTCTCGAACCGCGAATTGAGTTGGTCTTCGCTGATAGCAACCACGACAAGCTCCCGGATTCGAAGCTCTTGTCATTGCTAAAAACAATTTAGACATCGTAGTCATTATGAAATGATAGAAGAATGTTATGAAATCTCACAAAAGATGAGGGTACCAGGCCGTCAGAAAAATCCAAATTTAAAGGCTGGAACTACAGGGAAAAAAGAGTTACAATTATGAATGTTTCCAGCAACAGCTTGCCCTCGAGTCACCCTCTGAAGCTAATAATCAGGTCAAGACCTACCAGAGATCTTGCACATAGGTCTAGAACCAATATAAATAGACTTTTTGAGTCCTCTCATAAAATATGGTCTTGCGCTATATGACGATCGACCAGGGTGTTGGCCTCATCGCGCCGCTTCCAAGCACAGCATTTTTTTGCCGCAAGATATCTCTGAGCTGCTGTTGGTTTTGCACACTTTTTCATCTATAAGTAAAATTATGTCTTTATCCCCACTGTGTGATAATCGCTTGCAAGCGCTTCGCAGCAGTTCGGCTTCGCAAGTCAAGATAGAACACCTTTGACTTTCCGTGAGCGTACGTCCGACGGGCTCTACGTTATCTCTCCTATATCATTTACTCAACTACAGACGCCACGGAAGAAACGTTGTGTGAAAAGTGCCTAACATTATTAAACGTCTCATATTCGTATATAATTGCGACTTAGTGTGCATACCTTACGTCGTGGCGCGAGGAATGGTGCCTAAAATGTATCTGCTTTGTCGACGATAGCATCATGCATAGCGCTGCTGATCCTCCGCCGAAGAGGGACAGCATGCCCATTTAGGGTGATACCCTGCCGGCTAGACCATAGGAGTGGGGGTATTTTGGCGTGGGAGGTGACGCTGCACCCATGCGCCCCGGAGTCAGTGAGGAAGGACCCGGTAGAGGCGGTCCACACCTCGTTTCAGGCGGGAGTTAAGCGAATTTTGTACCCGGCTGCGGTCGGCGGACGTGGCGAGCATCCAGGTTCCGGCGAATTTCGCCAATCCGATCTCAGCGATTTTAGCCGACCGGGTCCTGTCGAGTCTTGTCGACCGAACCTAGACGAATTTTGCCGACAGAAGCTGGACAAATGTCGCCGCCTGGAATGCGACGAATATCACCTACCCAACGCCGCTAATGAAACCGGCCAGGGTCCAAACGCTCTTCTCTCTACTGGCCTTGACGACTTGAACACCTAGGGACCTAACGAATCCGCCCCTCCTAGACACCGCAGTTTACCTAACCGGTGGCGAATGCCTGTGCGACCGATCCGACTCTGCTTCTGTAGGGATGAATGCTTCGCAGGACTGCAGGGCAGTACTGATTTGCACATCCATTAGGATGTGGGTGGATAAGGCGAACGACGATTTGCGTCCAATGATACCCCTTGTAGAGGAGGCTTTGGCAGAGTATGTATTGGGGGGGGGGGGGCATCATACTACAGTGTCCGCCCGGGTTTTTGGTCTGCACGCAACCACGGGCTACGCGGATTGTGATGTCTAATTTCTTGAAGCGTAACTATAAGGAAATATAATAGCGATTGTACCTCCGTTTGTGCGCATGCCTTACTGCATTGCAAAGAAAAAGATTCTACTTCATCTGTTTGTACGCAACGAGAGGCAGACGGATCCCGATATCATGAGTCCAGAACTGGTCAAGGGTGCCGAGAGAAACTAGTTAAGATGCCAAAAAGAGTCGCCTGATATTCAATATGCCCGATCAAGCAGCTGATGCAATCAGCCATGCTAAGACGATTCCATTCCATGGCAAGCGTATTCAGCTGTTGTGTCCGTCGACTATAGAACGCGAAGACATTACTGCTCTATTGCTCCCAGCTACGTCAACCGGTGGCATTAACTGCACTATTAAGTCAGAATTATAGTCAGTGGCGTGGCGGCGAGCATCAATAAGCTATTTTAGCGTCCAGTGTGTCATGTACGGTCACATCCGTGACTCGTGGGTGCTAACAAAGCTCGTAAATGTTAGATTCCAATATTTAAGTGGCAGATTAAGACACAGTGCCATGTCCCGCGCAACTTAAGCTGGTTACACACATTTCGACCGCCAACATGGAGATTTTCCTCCACGATTTGCGTCACTTACAACGCGTTCCTTGTTGTATATCTACTTGCCTTAGCACTCGCGTGCTAAGTGTGGAGGGCGCAAAGAAGCTGTTTAAGTTCGGCATTAACGCGAGCTCACCATGTACATATCACTTTATTATACGACAGTGGGTTGAATTTAAATAATTTGGACGTTTCCGGTCGCCTGCGGCATGTCTCTGTCCTGAAGGAAATGCTGGTGGCAATCACGGCGAAGTTGGAAGCAGAAGCCGACGAGACCACCTGTTGAGTAAGGTCTCGCTGGTACCTCCTCGTGCTGATCGATATGGCGATCCCACCGCGTCCCACTCGCTGTCGGCTAGGATGCTCGTGGCGGTGCTGCTTGTGGCAGTGGTCCGTCAACTAAGGGTGATTTTATCCCGGCGCGAACAAAAAAGCGAAAGGGCGTTTCCTAATTACACCGTCCAGTACAGAGACGGGACCTGCTGTAAAAATACCCAAGCATCCGCATTACAACAAGATTGAAAGCTAAAGAAAGCCGTATTCCCCGAAGTCGACAGATTTTGCCCAGAACATCCCTACGACCACGGTCACAACAAACAAAGACCCACATCAGCCGAATAAGACCGCGGTCTTTTTAAATGCACTTCGACAACTGCCCAATCCTCTCACCGCCTTCGCTCCTTAAAAGGCGAAAAATAAGCGCGCACACGCGATTCGTGAACTGGACCAACTACTGTCTGGAGGCCTTGAGGTCGCTGGCGCAGGTCTGACTAATTTACCCGGGCGTCGAATGTTCGCGTCTTACAAAGCCATTTAAAGGGAGATGGCGCTAGAGTCGTCATATATACAAGTTGCGGACGAACAAATAGAGATCGAGACACTTGCTTGTGCAGCCGAAGAGAGGTAGAGTATGAAAGATACCAATAATTATGGTACTTCGAGGCTCACGCCCAAGCACTCACAGAATTTTTTGCCACAAAAACCCAAGGTAAAAAAGACCCTACTTCGCTCGACGATGGCAGTGCACAATTGATGAAATTAAAGCTCAAATACCGTACCGCAGGTGCGTTGGCGAAATGCGATAAAGTGAATGCAGCGACAGCAGCGTAAACACCTAAACCTTTGACTTGTCGAATGGCAAAGATTACACCGAATAAGAAGCTTGTGACCATTTCAAGGTTTAGCCAGATGATAAACCTCCCCATCAGTTGCCAGCTGCGCTGGCGGACCCAAGCATAGAGCGGAGTCGTTCTAAGACCCAACTCTTGCTGGCTTTCTATATTCGCCGCAAATGGGGTATCAGAAGTGAGCCATCATAGTCAGCACCACCTTAGGCACCACCAGCAGAGAAGTCTTGTTATCCGAGTCCGTCGGAACTACCACCGACGGTCTTCCATGATTCGAAAGGGCAGCAGTCACAAGATCTCGATGTATCGATGGCGGAGAGCATGATTACGATTAACGGCACCATGTGCATACATGATCGAAATGAAGGGTCTGTAATCTCGCCTCCTTACGCCGCTAGTGTATCTATTACAAAGGACTTAGCCAAGGCGATCGAATATAGCTCAAGACCTCGTTTGGAGGGCCCCTAAGCGGGTACTATAATTTGACGGCACGTCCTGTCGCTGGCATGGACGATCTATGTTTGTAGGTAGCGGTCCGGTCCCAGATCGAACAATTTTACGCTCCCGATACTCGCGACCAGACTTTAGCGCAACATGAGTGCGCAAAATGCCAGACACAGCCACTGCTGTGGTGGCAGCTGCTACAGTACCGGAGAGTACGAAACCTATTTCAGCGAATACGGCTGCGATGCTCAAATAGTCAAGCCAGCACAAAGCTGTAGCAACACTACCGGATACCATGTCAGTTATACCAGAGACAAGTGGCGTTAATGAACGCGAGTGCCTTGGACTTAGAGAGGCCCTTCATTTGTCTCACTTATTCAATTGGTTATCTCGTCTCGATGCCGAATGCAACCCTGCGTTCTTAAAGACATACCATTTATGTTAAATCTTAGCTAGCTGTAATCCCGCTCCACACCACACACGCCTATTTGAAACTATGCGATCTGTGCGCGGGTTGGGCCGCCACGGCAGACGGGAAAATTGGTCGAATACGATAGAGAACGACGGATAATATATAACGGTAGAAAAGATTTAGCAGACTACTGCCTGGTCTGTTGTGCGGGACTGTCGTCGAACCTCCTGGTGACTTGGATCGTTAAGGAGTATTCAATGTTCGGTGCGTCTTGCTACCACAACTCGCACCTAATGAGATTGAGACGGATAAAGTAATAGCGCAAATTACACCTGTGCTCTTCGATATCTTCAAAGTGGTGCGCGCGGCAGTCGTTAGCGTTCTCTACAAACCTGGTAATTGGAAAACGGCACTTCACCATATCGCCCGCGGAATGAACTGCTGGACTCTACTTGCTGAGGATGGCTGGGATTAGCTAGGGGATGCACTGACACGGAGCATTCCCCAACGTTGTCGTTGACTTCTGTTATAGACGTTACGTCAGCCGCGCAACAACAGCATCGGTCTCCATTCGCATATTGTCGTAGGATTCTACAAGCATCCGAGTCACTGCGCATCTTGGTTTAGTCACTTCCTGCAAAGCTAATATAGCGGATCTATCAATTTTATTCATTACAGGAAACGCAAGTCAATATTCGTGATCCAAATACTATGGAAATTGTTTAGAACTTCTCCTGGGATTTCGTGGACCGCGTGGACGCTCGCTGTGGACCTAGTCAGAGCACTCGTGAGGCGGCGTAGCAAATTTGTTGAACCCCTATCCATCGATCACGAATAACATTACGTGGTCTGCGGCGCATTAAACGCCGTGCTGGACGACTGTTCATACCACGCTCTGGGCGAAGCCATTCTTATTGTCAACGTTCATGCACCAGGTGTCAAAAATGAAAGGTGGCCGATGTTAGAGAGCCTGCTACTTCTTCTACAGTCATACGAAGGACCCATGTATGTTGATGGGGGCTTCAACTGTACTTTTAAGCCGCGCCGATACCGTTCATATGTATCGCCACCCGGACTACACGATTCTTTGGCGCAACGCTGTCTTTTCGGTCGAGCGGAGCTAAGTGATGTTCTTGATGATGATTCGAAGATCGCCAAAAAGGAGAGATCTGTACCGGCATTTCACGCGGCGGCTCACAATTTTTTTAAACTCTGCCGGGCGGTAGTTCGGCAATTATACGGCTGGATGGTGGTATGTGAGCTCGCGGCATGGTGATTGGATTCGAGACGATGCTATGTCGGTACCTGGTCCTGCTGCCGACCTCAATGGTATCAGAAGCAGGATCGGCATTCCCCGTCATGAAATCGGTGTCCTAGAGCCGAGGCGCGTGTATCCTGTTCTAGGTTGTGCACATGCGGCCGCGCACAAAGTAATTATTGCGGCTATTGCTCTGGCCCAGCTTCGCGCTGACGCGATTATTTCTGTTCCGCCGTCAGACTATACCACAGCCCGGAGCTTAGACGACTGGTGGGACGACTGTGGATAAGTCTTCGTAAAGTTCTTTTGGCGGCTACTAAAACCGCGCGTCAAGGCCTGACAAAAGGCTATATGCAGCAACTTAATCGTCTCTATGTACGGTCGGATACTGCCCTCCTGGTGGCGAGTACCCCTTATACCTTACCTTCTGGTGAGTATGAAAGCTGCGACCAGCCCAGCACCCCCGATACTCCGGCGGAACTTATGCGTAAAGTGGCAGAGTGTCGATGTTTATGGCAACGGACCACGAAAGAACGTTTTCTCGTACAGCACACGTAAAATCCTGGAGAGACGTCTCGCCGATTTACGTCCGGGTATAGACCAAGTTTCAAGACGACACCATCGTTTCTATGGGAGAAGAAGCGACATCCGGTCTGAATCGGTCCCAGAAATTGGCTGATGAAATGGACGACGGCCGGAATCGTATTAGGACTCATTTGTTTGCCTATCTCGACAATATTACCGCATTTCTATCCCAGATTACTCCTCTGGACCGGGTTGATGACTCTACTGTGACATCGGACATTTCTACCGACGATTTGCGTGCGGCTTTGAAGAGACTTCAACGTGGCAAAGTCGCTGGACCGGATGGAAAAACCAACACATTTTACCGCGAATTCGCGGACACACTCGGTCCCATTCTCGCGACCTTTTACACCAGATGGCTTACGTGCAGCGTGTTCCAGGCGTCGTTTGGTGAAGCAAATAGTCAGTGTTTGAAGTAATCTCCGGCCTCTGCCTTGCTGCTTGATCATCGCCGAATCGTTCTCCTCAACAGTGACTACAAATTATAAACCAAAATGCTTTCGTTTCGGGTGCGGCCATTGCTGTCTCAACTCGTCTGCCGGCTTAAGTTGGTTTTGTTCCGAAGCGATCGATCCATACGGCTCTTGACATTTTCGCAGTGGTACGCAAAGCTGCACACTTGGAAAGCGATCTACATGGAGCAATAGTTCTGCTGTTCAATTTCGCAAAGGGGTGCGACACATTGCAACATTTATATCTACGCTCGGCGCTGAAATGGCTTGGGTTGTCACCCCACTTCGTATTTGTCGTAGCAGCATTACACCGCGATATGACGTGCCGTTTTCTTATCAAATGATATCGCTCGAGACGCCGTGCCGTTACTTGTGGAACACGGCAAGGGGTTCCCCTTGCACCATTTCTCTTTATTCTTGTCCTCGATAGAGTCTATCGGGTGCCTTAAGCGCGGGATGACATCAGGAGCTGGTGGTAACCATAACTGGCGTGCGGACAATTAAGCTTAAAGTCTCGGGATATGACGATGATACTGATCTGTACCTTCGCCATCGGTCTGCTATTTTGCATGTTATCGCTATTATAGATGCCAACGATCGCGTGTCAGGTCTTTGGACAAACCGGGCAAAATTAATTGTCCTCGAGCTGGACCCGCGCGGATCAGCGCAAATCTTAAGCACCTGTCGTGTCACTCTGCTGGCTCCCGGCGAAGCTTGCCGGTATCTTGGTGATCTGGTGAGACAACACTTTGCGGTAGACGATAAATGGAACAAGTGCATCCGGTATCTCTGGAGCCGACTTGTCTTAGCATGAGAGAAGACGCACACGGTGTAACAACGGGCTCAGCTCGCCAGTGCTATTGCTGTTCCCTAAAATATGTTTTAGCACGGCAATGTTGGCCTCCACTCGCAATTGTTTCCCGATTGCATAGCTAAATCACTGACCTTGTGATAGGGATTCCGTGATGGCAAGCAGTCCCGACCGTGGGTCCCTTCCGCGATAGCTTCTTTATCAATTCCTCATGGGGGTCTAGCTTTGCCTTGTATTCGGACGGTATTGATGACTAGGGCAGCTACGGCAATTGAACATTGGGCAGATAATATTTCTTCGAGGGACTTACTACTTGATGATTACTAGTGGGGATCGAGCGGGTCAGGTCCGGCTTACATCTCGCCTTGTTGGACTGAAGATAAGCATCCTCGATATCGAGCGACTCTAGGGCACCCCGAGTCCGACATTGTAGGAATTTTTACGGCTCGGCACGCCCGTCAAGACGCGATCAGGGAAGTCTGCAGACGTGCCTACTCCTTTACATCGAGAGCTGCAGTAGCCTACAATGCCGACAATAGTGTCACCGTTGATGTTCGTCGGGTTCTTGATGATCGACTGCGCGCTGGGATGCGTGCTGAAGTTGCGGCGTCGGGACGATTTGATCACCTATTGCTTGTCCACGCCACGCTCGAGGATACATCGTGCTTGCGAGATCGACGGGGTACGGCTTACACATCGAACGGAGCCGCCTTTGTCCTTTGTTTGACTTACCTTGGCGAGGCAATGTCTTGGACGACATTGCAGACCGGCATTGTCTTGTTCGCTCCCACGCGTGACATGGCGACCCAGCCTATGGCGAAGAGTAGGCGTTTCGGGTCCCTCTGTCTCTCAATTCTTTACAATTTCCCGTCTCTGGTCAACCGGGCGCTGGAACCTGGGTTCCTAATTTCGTATTCAACGAAGTTGCACCAATTTCATGACTGGATTCTCACTCGTGAAGGTACATCTCTCCAGCATTTCAATACGGGCATGGAATGTGGGTTGCAACCCGTCTCGTCGATGACGGCGTGCGATATTGCCGCGTCCTCATCCAGTGGGATTCCTGTCCACTTTGGCGCGCATCCGATGCTCACGCGGGTTGTCCACCTGTGGGCCGGTCGTCGACGGTGGCGGCCACATCGAAAGAAACTTAAATAGCCTATCTCCCGGCGGCGCTGTCTTGAAGTAACTAGACTTCTTGACAAACGGGTTTCAAAGGCGGACTTTCACGCGATATCGGAAGGTTCACCATTGATCACGTCTGAAGATTTTCGACGAATTTGTGCGTCCTTTCCGACCAACGCTCAGACGATATATCGGCTAAGAGTATCATTTTCCCGCTCTGGAGTTGGTCGAAGCAAGATCTGTCGTGCCCCGTCCCTGAGTGTGTGGATGCTGGTCCAGCTCTGTCAAGACATATCTTTTGAACATGCCCTAGCGCGCGTCGACTCTGGAACTGCCTCCTTGATCGGAGGCGATGGCTTGGTACTTTCCAGGAGAACGACTTGCATGTCTGGGTGTTTGGACTGGACCTACGGGGGGATTCCGCCCAACGCATGGGCTGTTGTCAAGCCATCTTTGGGCCCAGGGGCATATATCGAAAGCTCAGGCTGCTGTCTTTCCGGCAGCTTGAGTGCTGTGGCGTTTTGCCGTATCAACGACACTCCGTGCCATCTCTGTCGAGCGCCTGCACCGCATGGGAGACTCGTCTCTATCGCAAGATTTTCACACAGCTAGGGCCAATACTATCTTAAGCCAGTCGGTTCGAAGGTTTCGTGGATCAACCTACCAGTCCGATATGGGGGAGGACAGGCAACTGTTTGCGCAGGTACAGTCGGTTCTGGCTGATACCCTCCTCTGCTACGTCGAACCTCCTTCGCTGCACGTACGCTCTATCGAACGGTGCACAGGAGTGCTCTACCTCCTCTTTTTCGATGGAGGACCCCGCGGAAATTCAGGTCCAGGCGGAGCTGGATCTGTTATTGTCCGACTCCACGTTCCGACGCACGCTGCATGCGTTTTGTGGGTAGCGAGCGTGGCCTATGGCTCTACCAATACCACTACTAATACCGCTGAATACTGGGGTCTCGTCCACGGTCCCTAGCAAGCAAAGACCAACGACTACTCACTCCTGCATGTCATTGGGGACAGTGCCCTTGTGCTTGCACAGATCCGAATACGGCACCCTTTACGCAAGCAACACTTGGTGCAGTTACTCACCGAGGCAAGCGCCATCGCTAACGATATCCATGTCTCCAGCTGGGGACATCATTATCGCACTTACAACGAAATGGCGGATCGACTAGCATATATAGCTATGGACACAGGAGCTTCGGTTCAAGCGCACGCTTCTTCTAACTCAGGTTTAGTTTGGGAGGCCACGACCTCTCTTGATCCTGATGTCAATTATTGGTTGGAGACCTCTCAGGCCGAACAACACGTAATACAGGGCCTTGTACTGACAACGAGGAACCTGGTCATCTCGCGCTAGGAGTCTGCGCGCAAGCGCTCTGCTGTCCGAGACCTAGTACGACCTATTATATAAAGTAGCGGTCGCTATGGTAACTTTCTAGCTGGGTAACAAGATATAGCAGTTGTAATAGGGCACGCTCTTGCTCAGATAATTGAGCATGGACTTGTATTGATAACAATACAAGGGTGCGTACGCCCGACGTCACGAACATGTAGCGTGAGGAAGCGCGACCAAGACAATACAGAACCCGAAAGCTCTGACTTGAGGGGAAAATAGAACTGTTATTTAGTGTAGTAATTTTCTTACTAAATCATCTCTCGTCTTGATCTAATTTCATTATACTACACCCTCCTATGTGGGTTTCTTGCTCACCACCCATTGCGCGCGTCCAGCAGCGATTGGTGATTAAATTGGTTGATGTACACGGTATATCAACCAAGAAGTGGACCCCTCCACGGATATGACCCTGAGAGGTAATATTCCGACAACATCGCTTTAATCGAGTGATGATGATAAAATATTATCTATTTCGATAATATTCAAAATTGGTACTTTTGTACCAATGTTTATGTGATGTGCCCACCCCGTTACACAGGTGGTACGTGTACCTAAATGTACCTCACCTTGTCACTCACTTTACCGCCTCGAACGTTTTAGTGCCCATTGCGTCTGAACAAGCTACGACAATGCTGCAGTTATTACTTCGCTGCTCATCAGCAGCGAAAACGCGTAATAGCAGCACTTCGCCGCCCAGCTATGCGATCTCTCTGCGTGCCATCCAAGCTGAAACGATTGCTAGAGGTTGTAGCGTCACCTGAACAGGCCAATGTGTTCGTAAACAAAGCAGAAGAGATCGAACTACTGCCTGAAATTCGAGAAGCTAAAACACAAACAAGATAAGAGGATAAAAGTGTGAAGTAGTCTCTTGCTGAACACCCTGTGCGCTCATGTCCTACAGCTCCAGCAGCCGCGTCACAACCTGATTGGCGCTACATGGTATGCTACTACTGTAACTCGTAGTCCGGAGTCGTCTTCACAGCCATGACGACTTGGTCCACAGCGTACGACATGATAGGAGCGACCGTCATTTTCTCGCTCACTCCGCCCACTCCAATAGCGACCATGCGAAGATACTCGTCACTGCCAGCGCCACCCACGCCTGCCACCGGCCCTTCCGTCCAGGGGTTCGACACAGCGTAGTCCGCTTGCGTGAAAGACGGCGTGAGGCCGCCGTCTCCAAACCAGGCCGTACTATTGACCACAACGTTTCGGTTGACCATACTGCCGCCCCTGACGTGTGCGGTCACGCTGCCTTTGACGCCCTTGTAGATACGGTCCACCCGCGACGTGATGCCAAAGATCGCTTGCTTGTCGGTCTTGTTCGTCTGTGTCACCCGGTCAATGTACTCGACCCCCTGCAGGCCCGCGATCACCAGACCAGTGTCCCGGACGTCCGGCACGTAAATGTGGTTGTTCAGCAGCGCTTGAAACTCGATCACAGTGGCGCCAGTGTTGATCACGATCAACTTGGTCTCGAGTCGATCCGAGTACAGCCGCACTTCGTACCTCAGCTCGAAATCAAACGGCCACAGCTGTCGCGTGGCGTCCGAAGACGCGAGGGACAACGAAGCAGAGCTGTAGTCGCTGTTGAACACGCCCTGCTGCGACACACTGCCGAGGGTCCACTTGGTAGCACGGGCGAACCCGAGCTCCGGGACGGAGTTGTAGCCCGTTATGGCCTCATAGTTTGGGAACACGACGGTGATCCCGCCACGACTGGGATTCACGCCGTCAGTGGGCCCATCCTTTGACATGAACAGTGCGTTGACGGTCGGGTCCTCGGCCGTGCAAAACGACGTCACCTGTGCACCAAAGACGGCGATCTTTGCGTTCGAACCAGACGTGTGCACGAGGTCGACGACCGCTGGGTCCGCGTTGGCAGCTCGAGTCGACGATGTCAGCAGCGCAGAGGACACTAAGGCCGCAGCCTTGAGCAGGAACGAATGGGCCATGATGGACGACGACGACGAGGAGGAGCGCGAGTCAGTCAGCAAGTGGCTATGTCGAAGTTGTGCCTTGTGGGGAAGGCGAGGGGTTCCGGAATGACGAATGGAGTCAGTGGGGAGTTGGAAGGAAGAGGAGCAGGAGGGTCTCGACGACGAGCAACTCTGTTGTAGTCTTTGCTACTTCGTTTGCATGCGTCGTTTGCACAGCATGTGAGCTTGAAGATGACGAGCGAGATGGGACACCTGCCTTCGACGCTGGACGGAGAGGACGGGGGACGAGGCAGACACCACTCTATGTGCATGTGTGGTCGGTTGGCGATGCGTGCGACACGATGCGGTGCAAAGCATTTGTGACGCCTTTGCCTGCTCGTGGAATTGCTACAAGCTGAGACTAGAAGACTTCAGCAGGCGACAGGGTACCATATTGTGTTGTCGTCGTCCATGCATAAGGTGCTGCCGCAGCATCTGCACGGGTCGGCCTTGATAATGCGACTCAGAAAAGGTGGAATTGGACTACCGACGTCGCAGTGTCGTACACTCTCCACCCCTTTGGCAACAGCTACGTGGGGATTACTTCTCTGCGTGCAGTGATCGTGCGATGGGCTCATGTTGAAGATCATCGCAGAAGAGCCTCGAGCATGACTGACTCGTTGCATTAAAGCTGCTGTCGAAGAGTGCGCGTGCAGAGGCAATGCCTGAGCCCTTGATCCACACACCAGTGCCGAGCAGCTTTACACTCGGAGTTCGAGTTGCTGCAGCGGTCACATCGGGGAACGGCATAGGTTTCGGCAGCCGAAGCAGCGGCTTTGTCTATCCAAAAATTTGTCGCAGCTCAAGAGCCAGCGTGGCCTGTCCAGCCTTTGCAGCGGCTGCTGAAATCTTGTTCCACCTCTTTCCACTGCACTCGTCACCCGCTATCTTAAGTCATTTGACAGCCCGTACGTGTCGCGCGGATCCCTGAAGTGCTCTCTCGAGTTGACAGCCTTCGTACGGCTCTCCAAGGACGCAATCCTACTCGGTCTATGATGCATGCCCATGTCCCGTCTGAAATCGCTCGACGTAAATTGATGATGGCGCGGACAGACCGTTGTACCTAGAAGCCCTACCTCGCGGGTTAGAGAAGAGCTACGGAAGCATTGTAATGCATCTCACATCATCGTCACCAACTCATATTAGTGATTGTCACAAAACACCTCAACCTTCGATGTCTGACGGCGTACTCTTACATGCACCACGTCTGATGGCGGCCTGAAAGCGTGCAAAGTCTTCAAATTTTGTGGTCTAAAAAAAGTGGGACTCTAAGCATGCTCCCTACTACGTTTCGCTCGGTCATACGCGGTGGGGCAGCGCGCAGCGTCCGTGAATCTTAGGTCAAGTACTGCAGAAAGTGATTCAGGGACACGAGTCGACAACACCTCGATTAAAAAAATTGTTTGAGTTTATGATGGCCACAATATTTCAACCAAAGTACGTGCACAACAAGTGATCCGTCGACACCAGTATCCCATGCCTGATCCGAGTTGTGCACGACATCATTGGACT
>CANTFL010000875.1:0-56217 GCA_947650285.1 Hyaloperonospora brassicae | reverse complement strand
GCGGATGCGCTAACTTGTAAAAAAGTGAAATATACTGATATAATGAAGTCCTAGAGTAAGTCTTGTCTTATTAGTCGTGTCTTGACTATTTTTATATAACCAAAATGCATCGGGACGTCTACTCACCACTATTTTCGTCTTCCTGCAGCGATTATGGGTTGATATATTGGCCTACTTCAGCCAATAAGTAGACCCTTGAGTCGCCGCAGGGATATCAATTGAGTCAGTGATATCGTAAAGAGAATGATAAATTATATGTTCTCTTTTTTCCATAGTAGTAACAACTAATAATCACATGCATAAGGCTTACCCCGTTGTATTTGATGAACGACAAATTGCACGTATAGAAATTTTTATAAGAAATTTCACAAGTTTATGTAAGCTAATCCGATGTCGAATTTAAAGTACGTGTCAGTGGTCTCAGCTCGATGATAACTACAGTTTCTTACGCACGCAAGTGCGAGCATTGCTTCCACGAAAAGCAATATTTAGCAAAGCGGTCTGAAGATTATGGGCCAAGTGGTCAGTAGGTAGATAACTAGATAGTTTCAGCCTGGATAAAATGCTTTGTTGTTGAAATCTTAACGAAAAACTTGTAGGGTAGCAGCTAATTTATATTCGATAGCATATTAGATCCGATCTCGCCGAGTGGAACCATTACTTTTCTGGACGCAAGAGCTACTAATCACATCATAACGTGCAGACATTTCATGCGGCCATATATATAATCAGCACTTGAGGTGAAGATTTTATATGTCGATCACATGATGATTGGTTTATTACATGCAGATATTTCATGTTTCCGAAGGACATCGCATGACTACTCCGTATTCTTGTTTAGACGGTACAAAATCATCAATACAAGTGTAATGATGCACCTTACTCTTACACTGATTTTAGTGTATAGATCCACCCTTGAAGAAGCGCACACAATTTCCTGAAGACTTCACGTAAACGCTTGTGTAGGAAAAGGACCTTACAAATAAATGCAACGTGCAGTCGTTTAAAAAAGAGAACCATGTTGCTGCGATTTAATATTTGCTAATTAAATCTGTTGCAATGTGTAACGGCGTATAGCCCGTTACATGAAATTATCATTGTACGAAATGGTAATAAAGAATGTTATATTGAATATTCTTTTGACAATGATATTACTAAATTAATGCGATATGGTTAAGATGACCCGAATAAATACTCAACAAATTGATATTGTGATGATATCCATCCATTATTGCTGCTAGAAGCGTGCAATGACTGGCGAGTAGACGTCATCATACGTTTTGTTATATAAAAAAATAAGTTGAGAGAAAGTCGGAGAAAAAGAGATTGATTAAACTAAATTGTATAGAATTAAACAACAGTTTTGCTTTTTTGACGACTGGAGTCTTTGCATCAGTTGTTTACCCTTTCTCTGTGTAGTTAATGTAATTAGCAGGGCATTTAACATCGATATTGCCAGTGAGAGTAAGCTACGTATTGGTAGTCCATGACGTACATGCCAGTGCCTGTTATATCTGGTAGCACTTTGTATTCCGTCCAACAACAAGTCACGCTTTTAATTTCCTATAAATTCATAAATAATTTGCGTTTCTCTTACCACTGGTGAGAAAAAATTGGCTTTACAAACGAATATGCTAGCCGATGCGCAACGTGTTGAAAGCTGTTACAGGGCATTGCTCATAAAATAGTAATGATTTCACAATACTACCCGCCACACCAATATTAAAACGCATTTATGTTGAAAGTGAGCGTGTCCACGAAAAACCTATCATTTTTGCTGACTTCAATTTCATGTTACAGATTCTTCAATATATTTTGTAGATATCCATCAAAAGTCGCAGTAGTGGACATGATAGACGTTGATTTACCACCGATAGGTAGCTTGGAGAACACAATAAATTGTTGATCTAGTATCTTTATCACAACGTCGTATATTGGATAGGGAACGACGAACCCATGCGGTGCGAGGCACAGTGTGGTATAGTACTTAATTAGTTCTGTCGTATAATCTCCTTTACGTACAGCCACAACAATCGTCGAGCTTAGTCGGCACACGGTCTGGGGCGTTGGGATAATTCCCCTGCGTGATTTGCCCCTTCGGGGTTAAGTTGTGGCTCTCGCCTAATTTATTCCTTACAAATATTCTTTTAGATACCTGTTAAAGCTCAGCCATCTAGAAACCTTTTCCTTCCTGCGACTTCACACCAAAGGATGAAAGCCGACGATTACACGTTTTGACAGGTCACCGGGCTCATTGTCCGCCACACTAGAGCATTTACGGTACCCTTCGCTAAGGCCCACCGGCTTGTCTCTCTACAAGACTTCCAGCGGCGCCGTCTTTTGGGATCACTTTCCTGTCACTTGACAAGACTCACAACGGTCCCTGTTACCAAGGCTTACCGGCTCGTCGACACCGAGAGTCCTCCTTTCTCAAGTAGCGAGCGCTGCCCAACCGAGTCCTTCCTATTCTCTTGGTGCCATCAGTCGACACCTTTACAAGCTATGACTCTAGAGGTTCGACGGCAGGCGTAGTCTAGCCCACGCAGGGGCTTACCTTAAGTTTAACCGTGTCTTGGACTTACAAAATGCTGCAATGTAATGATTGATTTCTTTTGCTTTCTCGCAGAGTCAGTTTGAATGGCCCTCTGACCTTCTCTATTCTATGCAAATAAAGTGTTAAATACGTCGATCCATCTTCTCGCATTCTGAGCCGTGACTGAGTCCGCCTACACCCAATTTACCGACACTTGAATCGCCGTTACTTGAGCCACTGTCGCTTGAGTTGCTGATACTTAAGTCGACGATGCTTAAGCCTTTTTCACTCGAGCCGCTAGCACTCAAGTCACTAATACTTAAGTAACCAACCCTCCCGTCGCCATCACTTAAGTCGCCAGATCTCGATTCAATAAAGCCCGCACTAACATCACTAGATTACAATTCTTTACACTACACCGCCTCAGTTGCGATACAGACCTAATGGGCGAGCACCTCGACAGTTTCTTCGCCGCCAATTCTGTTAGTTTTTACGGACTGTCCTCACTGAACCACGAAATGATCCACCATAATTCTTCTATTCTTCCTTCTTGTTGTGGCTCCCAACTTGTGCTCTGCTCGGTGGCATGTTCTCTGTTGTGTCTTACAGTATGTTGACGACCCACCATTGAAAATTACGAGACGCGACGTGTCCCGATTTTCCACCGTCATATACGCTTTATTCGTCCTCTTTGTCAGTAATCGACGGACAACTCATGACCAGGGAATATCTTCCTACGTTACGAGTTATTTGAGGTCTAGTTGTAGTGAATGAGCGTGTGCTTTGTTTTGATGCATGGTGGTATAGAACCTATCCTTATTATCCTAAGCGTTATGCGGATGATGTAGACCTAAGCCTTTGGTGTAGAAGTATTGGAATCCGAGTCAAGCGTGCTCGACTTCGGTTTCGCTACATTTTAATGGCGGTATAGTTGAATTGAAGTAAATATTGCTTATTTTGACCGCGCATGGCGGTAGAAAACTTCTCGAATCGATCCAAAGTGAACCGTTGATCGTGTTCGGCAGGGACTTAGCTATAAAGGTGTTCCGAACACAATTAAGAGTGCTCAGCTTCGTTGTTCCTGGGTATTGACGCATTTATGGTTATATAGATCCATCAATGTCATTTTCATCGCGCATGGTAAGATAGGACTTCTATAATTCTACTAAAGCATCACGTCGGTTCGATTAAGGAAGTGCTTTACTCTTATGCAATGGAAATACTACTATTGCTATCATTTAATTAGAACGACATCAACGCGTAGCGAATAAGAAACTGAGCACGATAGACTTCGATCTCATCAACCTCACAACCAAGGTTCAGCCGGACAAAACCAACATCACGCTTTGGGCAGAGTTGAGAAGTGCTATACGACCATGATGTGAAACCACCCACTTTTTGCTGTAATCCAACCCGAACGACATCATCGCGCAGCGAAAAAGAAACTGAGCACAATAAACTTGGATCTCATTACCCTCACAACCAAGGTCCAGACGAACACGGCCAACATCACGCTTTGGGCAGAGTTGAGAAGTGCTATACGACCATGATGTGAAACCACCCACTTTTTGCTGTAATCCAACCAGAACGACATCAACGCGCAGCGAAAACGAGGCTGAGCACGTTTGACTCACCACCCCAGGCATTCACTTCCAAGCCTCATCGGACCCGATCCGTGTAACGATTTGGGCAGAGTTGAGAAGTGCTATACGACCATGATGTGAAACCACCCACTTTTTGCTGTAATCCAACCAGAACGACATCAACGCGCAGCGAAAAAGAGGCTGAGCACGTTTGACTCAACACCCCAGACGTTCACTTCCGAGGCTCATCCGGACCTGATCCATGTGACACGTTGGACGGATTTGAGAAGTCCTATTCCATCATTCGGCGAACAAGACCAACCGTTTGTCAAACACACACAGCACGACATCAACGCGTAGCGAAAAAGAAACTGAGCACAATAAACTTGGATCTCATCACCCTCACAACCAAGGTCCAGCCGGGCACGTTCAACGTCACGCTTTGAACAGAGTTGAGAATTGCTGTACGTCCATGATGTGAAATCACCCACTTTTTGCTGTAATCCAACCAGAACGACTCCGAAGCGTAGCAAAAAAGAAACTGAGCACAATCAACTTGGATCTCATCGCCCTCACAACCAAGGTCCAGACGGACACGACCAACATCACGCTTTGGGCAGAGTTGAGAAGTGCTATACGACCATGATGTGAAACCACCCACTTTTTGCTGTAGTCCAACCAGAACGACATCAACGCGCAGCGAAAAAGAGGCTGATCACGTTTGACTCACCACCTCAGACGTTCACTTCCAAGGCTCATCCGGACCCGACACATGTGACATTTTGGACGGATTTGAGAAGTCCTATTCCATCATGCGGCGAACAAGACCACCCGTTTGTCAAACACACACAGCACGACATCAACGCGTTGCAAAAAAGAAACTGAGCACAAAAAACTCGGATCTCATCACCCTTACAACCAAGGTCCAGCCGGACACGACCAACGTCACGCTTTGGGTATAGTTGAGAAGTGCTGTACGACCATGATGTGAAACCACCCACTTTTTGCTGTAATCCAACCAGAACGACTCCGACGCGTAGCGAAAAAGAGGCTGAGCACGTTTGACTCACCACCCCAGGCATTCACTTCCAAGGCTCATCAGGACCCGATCCGTGTAACGCTTTGGACGGATTTGAGAAGTCCTATTCCATCATTCGGCGAACAAGACCACCCGTTTGTCAAACACACACAGCACGTCATCAACGCGTAGCGAAAAAGAAACTGAGCATAATAAACTTGGATCTCATCACCCTTACAACCAAGGTCCAGCCGGACACGACCAACGTCACGTTTTGGGCAGAGTTGAGAAGTGCTGTACGTCCATGATGTGAAACCACCCACTTTTTGCTGTAATCCAACCAGAACGACATCATCGCGCAGCGAAAAGAGGCTGAGCACGTTTGACTCACGACCCCAGGCATTCACTTCCAAGCCTCAACAGGACCCGATCCGTGTAACGCTTTGGACAGAGTTGAGAAGTCCTATTCCATCATTCGACGAACAAGACCACCCGTTTGCCAAACACACAGAACGACATCAACGCGTAGCAAAAAAGAAACTGAGCACAATAAACTTGGATCTCAGCACCCTCACAACCAAGTTCCAGCCGGACACGACCAACATCACGCTTTGGGCATAGTTGAGAAGTGCTATACGACCATGATGTGAAACCAGCCACTTTTTGCTGTAATCCAACCAGAACGACTCCGACGCGTAGCGAAAAAGAGACTGAGCACGTTTGACTCACCACCCCAGACGTTCACTTCCAAGGCTCATCCGGACCCGACACATGTGACACTTTGGACGGATTTGAGAAGTCCTATTCCATCATTCGGCGAACAAGACCACCCGTTTGTCAAACACACACAGCACGTCATCAACGCGTAGCAAAAAAGAAACTGAGCACAATAAACTTGGATCTCATCACCCTTACAACCAAGGTCCAGCCGGACACGACCAACGTCACGTTTTGGGCATAGTTGAGAAGTGCTATACGACCATGATGTGAAGCCACCCACTTTTTGCTGTAATCCAACCAGAACGACATCAACGCGCAGCGAAAAAGAGGCTGAGCACGTTTGACTCACCACCCCAGGCATTCACTTCCAAGGCTCATCCGGACCCGACACATGTGACACTTTGGACGGATTTGAGAAGTCCTATTCCATCATTCGGCGAACAAGACCACCCGTTTGTCAAACACACAGAGCGACGTCAACGCGTAGCAAAAAAGAAACTGAGCACAATAAACTTGGATCTCATTACCCTCACAACCAAGGTCCAGCCGGACACGACCAACATCACGCTTTGGGCAGAGTTGAGAAGTGCTATACGACCATGATGTGAAACCACCCACTTTTTGCTGTAATCCGACCAGAACGACATCAACGCGTAGCGAAAATGAAGCTGATCACGTTTGACTCACCACCCCAGGCATTCACTTCCAAGGCTCATCCGGACCCGATCCGTGTAACGCTTTGGACGGATTTGAGAAGTACTATTCCATCATTCGGCGAACAAGACCACCCGTTTTTCAAACACACACTGAGCGACGTCAACGCGTTGCAAAAAAGAAACTGAGCACAATAAACTTGGATCTCATCACCCTCACAACCAAGGTCCAGCCGGGCACGTTCAACGTCACGCTTTGAACAGAGTTGAGAATTGCTGTACGTCCATGATGTGAAACCAACCACTTTTTGCTGTAATCCAACCAGAACGACATCATCGCGCAGCGAATAAGAAACTGAGCACAATAAACTTGGATCTAATCACCCTCACAACCAAGGTCCAGATGGACACGACCAACATCACGCTTTGGGCAGAGTTGAGAAGTGCTATACGACCATGATGTGAAACCACCCACTTTTTGCTGTAGTCCAACCAGAACGACATCAACGCGCAGCGAAAATGAAGCTGATCACGTTTGACTCACCACCCCAGGCATTCACTTCCAAGCCTCATCCGGACCCGATCCATGTAACGCTTTGGACAGAGTTGAGAAGTCCTATTCCATCATTCGGCGAACAAGACCACCCGTTTGTCATACACACAGAACGACATCAACGCGTAGCGAAAAAGAAACTGAGCACAATAAATTTGGATCTCATCACCCTTACAACCAAGGTCCAGCCGGACACGACCAACGTCACGTTTTGGGCAGAGTTGAGAAGTGCTATACGACCATGATGTGAAACCACCCACTTTTTGCTGTAGTCCAACCAGAACGACATCAACGCGCAGCGAAAAAGAGGCTGAGCACGTTTGACTCACCACCCCAGACGTTCACTTCCAAGGCTCATCCGGACCCGACACATGTGACACTTTGGACGGATTTGAGAAGTCCTATTCCATCATTCGGCGAACAAGACCACCCGTTTTTCAAACACACACAGCCTTCATCAACGCGTAGCGAAAAAGAAACTGAGCACAATAAACTTGGATCTCATCACCCTCACAACCAAGGTCCAGCCGGGCACGACCAACGTCACGCTTTGAACAGGTTGAGAATTGCTGTACGTCCATGATGTGAAACCAACCACTTTTGCTGTAATCCAACCAGAACGACATCATCGCGCAGCGAATAAGAAACTGAGCACAATAAACTTGGATCTCATCACCCTCACAACCAAGGTCCAGACGAACACGGCCAACATCACCTTTAGCATAGTTGAGAGTGGTATACGACCATGATGTGAACCACCCACTTTTTGTGTAATCCAACCAGAACGACATCAACCCAGCAAAAGGCTGATCCGTTTGCTCACCACCCCAGACGTTCACTTCCAGCCTCATCCACCCATCCGTGTAACGATTTGGGCAGAGTTGAGAAGTGCTATACGACCATGATGTGAAACCACCCACTTTTTGCTGTAGTCCAACCAGAACGACATCAACGCGCAGCGAAAAAGAGGCTGATCACGTTTGACTCACCACCCCAGACGTTCACTTCCAAGGCTCATCCGGACCCGACACATGTGACACTTTGGACGGATTTGAGAAGTCCTATTCCATCATTCGGCGAACAAGACCACCTGTTTGTCAAACACACACAGCACGACATCAACGCGTAGCGAAAAAGAAACTGAGCACAATAAACTTGGATCTCATCACCCTCACAACCAAGGTCCAGCCGGGCACGTTCAACGTCACGCTTTGAACAGAGTTGAGAATTGCTGTACGTCCATGATGTGAAACCAACCACTTTTTGCTGTAATACAACCAGAACGACATCATCGCGCAGCGAATAAGAAACTGAGCACAATAAACTTGGATCTAATCACCCTCACAACCAAGGTCCAGACGGACACGACCAACATCACGCTTTGGGCAGAGTTGAGAAGTGCTATACGACCATGATGTGAAACCACCCACTTTTTGCTGTAGTCCAACCAGAACGACATCAACGCGCAGCGAAAAAGAGGCTTATCACGTTTGACTCACCACCCCAGACGTTCACTTCCAAGGCTCATCCGGACCCGACACATGTGACACTTTGGACGGATTTGAGAAGTCCTATTCCATCATTCGGCGAACAAGACCACCTGTTTGTCAAACACACACAGCACGACATCAACGCGTAGCGAAAAAGAAACTGAGCACAATAAACTTGGATCTCATCACCCTCACAACCAAGGTCCAGCCGGGCACGTTCAACGTCACGCTTTGAACAGAGTTGAGAATTGCTGTACGTCCATGATGTGAAACCACCCACTTTTTGCTGTAATCCAACGAGAACGACATCATCGCGCAGCGAAAAGAAACTGAGCACAATCAACTTGGATCTCATCGCCCTCACAACCAAGGTCCAGACGGACACGACCAACATCACGCTTTGGGCAGAGTTGAGAAGTGCTATACGACCATGATGTGAAACCACCCACTTTTTGCTGTAGTCCAACCAGAACGACATCAACGCGCAGCGAAAAAGAGCCTGATCACGTTTGACTCACCACCCCAGACGTTCACTTCCAAGGCTCATCCGGACCCGACACATGTGACACTTTGGACGGATTTGAGAAGTCCTATTTCATCATTCGGCGAACAAGACCACCTGTTTGTCAAACACACACAGCACGACATCAACGCGTTTCAAAAAAGAAACTGAGCATAATAAACTTGGATCTCATCACCCTCACAACCAAGGTCCAGATGGACACGACCAACATCACGCTTTGGGCAGAGTTGAGAAGTGCTATACGACCATGATGTGAAACCACCCACTTTTTGCTGTAATCCAACCAGAACGACATCAACGCGTATCGAAAAAGAGGCTGAGCACGTTTGACTCACGACCCCAGGGATTCACTTCCAAGCCTCATCCGGACCCGATCCAGGTAATGCTTTGGACAGAGTTGAGAAGTCCTATTACATCATTCGGCGAACAAGACCACCCGTTTGTCAAACACACAGAACGACATCAACGCGTAGCGAAAAAGAAACTGAGCACAATAAACTTGGATCTCATCACCCTTACAACCAAGGTCCAGCCGGACACGACCAACGTCACGTTTTGGGCATAGTTGAGAAGTGCTATACGACCATGATGTGAAACCACCCACTTTTTGCTGTAATCCAACCAGAACGACATCAACGCGCAGCGAAAAAGAGGCTGAGCACGTTTGACTCACCACCCCAGACGTTCACTTCCAAGCCTCATCCGGACCCGACACATGTGACACTTTGGACGGATTTGAGAAGTCCTATTCCATCATTCGGCGAACAAGACCACCCGTTTGTCAAACACACACAGCACGTCATCAACGCGTAGCAAAAAAGAAACTGAGCACAATAAACTTGGATCTCATCACCCTTACAACCAAGGTCCAGCCGGACACGACCAACATTACGCTTTGGGCAGAGTTGAGAAGTGCTGTACGTCCATGATGTGAAACCAACCACTTTTTGCTGTAATCCAACCAGAACGACATCATCGCGCAGCGAATAAGAAACTGAGCACAATAAACTTGGATCTCATCACCCTCACAACCAAGGTCCAGACGAACACGGCCAACATCACGCTTTGGGCATAGTTGAGACGTGGTATACGACCATGATGTGAAACCACCCACTTTTTGCTGTAATCCAACCAGAACGACATCAACGCGCAGCAAAAAAGAGGCTGATCACGTTTGACTCACCACCCCAGACGTTCACTTCCAAGCCTCATCCGGACCCGATCCGTGTAACGATTTGGGCAGAGTTGAGAAGTGCTATACGACCGTGATGTGAAACCACCAACTTTTTGCTGTAATCCAACCAGAACGACATCAACGCGCAGCGAAAAAGAGGCTGAGCACGTTTGACTCACCACCCCAGGCATTCACTTCCAAGGCTCATCCGGACCCGACACATGTGACACTTTGGACAGAGTTGAGAAGTCCTATTCCATCATTCGGCGAACAAGACCACCCGTTTGTCAAACACACACAGCACGTCATCAACACGTAGCAAAAAAAGAAACTGAGCACAATAAACTTGGATCTCATCACCCTTACAACCAAGGTCCAGCCGGACACGACCAACGTCACGTTTTGGGCATAGTTGAGAAGTGCTGTACGTCCATGATGTGAAACCACCCACTTTTTGCTGTAATCCAACTAGAACGACATCAACGCGCACGAAAAAGAAACTGAGCACAATAAACTTGGATCTCATCGCCCTCACAACCAAGGTCCAGCCGGGCCGTTCAACGTCACGCTTTGGGCAGAGTTGAGAGTGCTGTACGTCCATGATGTGAAACCAACCACTTTTCTGTAATCCAACCAGAACGACATCATCGCGCAGCAATAAAAACTGAGCACAATAAACTTGGATCTCATCACCCTCACAACCAAGGTCCAGACGAACACGGCCAACATCACGCTTTGGGCATAGTTGAGACGTGGTATACGACCATGATGTGAAACCACCCACTTTTGCTGTAATCCAACCAGAACGACATCAACGCGCAGCAAAAAGAGGCTGATCACGTTTGACTCACCACCCCAGACGTTCACTTCCAAGCCTCATCCGGACCCGATCCGTGTAACGATTTGGGCAGAGTTGAGAAGTGCTACGACCGTGATGTGAAACCACCAACTTTTTGCTGTAATCCAACCAGAACGACATCAACGCGCAGCGAAAAAGAGGCTGAGCACGTTTGACTCACCACCCCAGCATTCACTTCCAAGGCTCATCCGGACCCGACACATGACACTTTGGACAGAGTTGAGAAGTCCTATTCCATCATTCGGCGAACAAGACCACCCGTTTGTCAAACACACAGCACGTCATCAACACGTAGCAAAAAAGAAACTGAGCACAATAAACTTGGATCTCATCACCCTTACAACCAAGGTCCAGCCGGACACGACCAACGTCACGTTTTGGGCATAGTTGAGAAGTGCTGTACGTCCATGATGTGAAACCACCCACTTTTTGCTGTAATCCAACTAGAACGACATCAACGCGCAGCGAAAAAGAAACTGAGCACAATAAACTTGGATCTCATCGCCCTCACAACCAAGGTCCAGCCGGGCACGTTCAACGTCACGCTTTGGGCAGAGTTGAGAAGTGCTATACGACCATGATGTGAAACCACCCACTTTTTGCTGTAATCCAACCAGAACGACATCATCGCGCAGCGAATAAGAAACTGAGCACAATAAACTTGGATCTCATCACCCTCACAACCAAGGTCCAGCCGGACACGACCAACATCACGCTATGGGCAGAGTTGAGAAGTGCTATACGACCATGATGTGAAACCACCCACTTTTTGCTGTAATCCAACCAGAACGACATCAACGCGCAGCGAAAATGAAGCTGATAACGTTCGACTCACCACCCCAGGCATTCACTTCCAAGCCTCATCCGGACCCGATCCGTGTAACGCTTTGGACAGAGTTGAGAAGTCCTATTCCATCATTCGGCGAACAAGACCACCCGTTTGTCAAACACACACAGCACGTCATCAACGCGTAGCAAAAAAGAAACTGAGCACAATAAACTTGGATCTCATCACCCTCACAACCAAGGTCCAGCCGGACACGACCAACGTCACGTTTTGGGCATAGTTGAGAAGTGGTATACGAACATGATGTGAAACCACCCACTTTTTGCTGTAATCCAACCAGAACGACATCAACGCGCAGTAAAAAAGAGGCTGATCACGTTTGACTCACCACCCCAGACGTTCACTTCCAAGCCTCATCCGGACCCGATCCGTGTAACGATTTGGGCAGAGTTGAGAAGTGCTATACGACCGTGATGTGAAACCACCAACTTTTTGCTGTAATCCAACCAGAACGACATCAACGCGCAGAGAAAAAGAGGCTGAGCACGTTTGACTCACCACCCCAGGCATTCACTTCCAAGGCTCATCCGGACCCGATCACGTGTAACGCTTTGGACAGAGTTGAGAAGTCCTATTCCATCATTCGGCGAACAAGACCACCCGTTTGTCAAACACACACAGCACGTCATCAACGCGTAGCAAAAAAGAAACTGAGCACAATAAACTTGGATCTCATCACCCTTACAACCAAGGTCCAGCCGGACACGACCAACGTCACGTTTTGGGCAGAGTTGAGAAGTGCTGTACGTCCATGATGTGAAACCACCCACTTTTTGCTGTAATCCAACCAGAACGACATCAACGCGCAGCGAAAAAGAAACTGAGCACAATAAACTTGGATCTCATCGCCGTCACAACCAAGGTCCAGCCGGGCACGTTCAACGTCACGCTTTGAACAGAGTTGAGAAGTGCTATACGACCATGATGTGAAACCAACCACTTTTTGCTGTAATCCAACCAGAACGACATCATCGCGCAGCGAATAAGAAACTGAGCACAATAAACTTGGATCTCATCACCCTCACAACCAAGGTCCAGACGGACACGACCAACATCACGCTTTGGGCAGAGTTGAGAAGTGCTATACGACCATGATGTGAAACCACCCACTTTTTGCTGTAATCCAACCAGAACGACATCAACGCGCAGCGAAAAAGAGGCTGAGCACGTTTGACTCACCACCCCAGACGTTCACTTCCAAGCCTCATCCGGACCCGACACATGTGACACTTTGGACGGATTTGAGAAGTCCTATTCCATCATTCGGCGAACAAGACCACCCGTTTGTCAAACACACACAGCACGTCATCAACGCGTAGCAAAAAAGAAACTGAGCACAATAAACTTGGATCTCATCACCCTTACAACCAAGGTCCAGCCGGACACGACCAACGTCACGTTTTGGGCATAGTTGAGAAGTGCTATACGACCATGATGTGAAACCAGCCACTTTTTGCTGTAATCCAACCAGAACGACATCAACGCGCAGCGAAAAAGAGCTGAGCACGTTTGACTCACCACCCCAGACGTTCACTTCCAAGACTCATCCGGACCCGATCCGTGTGACACTTTGGACGGATTTGAGAAGTCCTATTCCATCATTCGGCGAACAAGACCACCCGTTTGTCAAACACACACAGCACGTCATCAACGCGTAGCAAAAAAGAAACTGAGCACAATAAACTTGGATCTCATCACCCTTACAACCAAGGTCCAGCCGGACACGACCAACGTCACGTTTTGGGCATAGTTGAGAAGTGGTATACGAACATGATGTGAAACCACCCACTTTTTGCTGTAATCCAACCAGAACGACATCAACGCGCAGCAAAAAAGAGGCTGATCACGTTTGACTCACCACCCCAGACGTTCACTTCCAAGCCTCATCCGGACCCGATCCGTGTAACGATTTGGGCAGAGTTGAGAAGTGCTATACGACCGTGATGTGAAACCACCCACTTTTTGCTGTAATCCAACCAGAACGACATCAACGCGCAGCGAAAAAGAGGCTGAGCACGTTTGACTCACCACCCCAGGCATTCACCTCCAAGCCTCATCCGGACCTGATCCGTGTAACGCTTTGGACAGAGTTGAGAAGTCCTATTCCATCATTCG
This sequence comes from Hyaloperonospora brassicae, assembly GCA_947650285.1. NCBI lineage: Eukaryota > Oomycota > Peronosporomycetes > Peronosporales > Peronosporaceae > Hyaloperonospora > Hyaloperonospora brassicae. The sequence goes on along the minus strand of CANTFL010000875.1, from coordinate 42,149 downwards.
GCGAACAAGACCACCCGTTTGTCAAACACACACAGCACGTCATCAACGCGTAGCAAAAAAGAAACTGAGCACAATAAACTTGGATCTCATCACCCTCACAACCAAGGTCCAGCCGGGCACGTTCAACGTCACGCTTTGAACAGAGTTGAGAATTGCTGTACGTCCATGATGTGAAACCAACCACTTTTTGCTGTAATCCAACCAGAACGACATCATCGCGCAGCGAATAAGAAACTGAGCACAATAAACTTGGATCTCATCACCCTCACAACCAAGGTCCAGACGGACACGACCAACATCACGCTTTGGGCAGAGTTGAGAAGTGCTATACGACCATGATGTGAAACCACCCACTTTTTGCTGTAATCCAACCAGAACGACATCAACGCGCAGCGAAAAAGAGGCTGAGCACGTTTGACTCACCATCCCAGGCATTCACTTCCAAGCCTCATCCGGACCCGATCCGTGTAACGCTTTGGACAGAGTTGAGAAGTCCTATTCCATCATTCGGCGAACAAGACCACCCGTTTGTCAAACACACAGAACGACATCAACGCGTAGCGAAAAAGAAACTGAGCACAATAAACTTGGATCTCATCACCCTTACAACCAAGGTCCAGCCGGACACGACCAACGTCACGTTTTGGGCATAGTTGAGAAGTGCTGTACGTCCATGATGTGAAACCACCCACTTTTTGCTGTAATCCAACCAGAACGACATCATCGCGTATCGAAAAAGAGGCTGAGCACGTTTGACTCACCACCCCAGGCTTTCACTTCCAAGCCTCATCCGGACCCGACACATGTGACACTTTGGACGGATTTGAGAAGTCCTATTCCATCATTCGGCGAACAAGACCACCCGTTTGTCAAACAAACACAGCACGACATAAACGCGTTTCAAAAAAGAGCCTGAGCACAATAAACTTGGATCTCATCACCCTCACAACCAAGGTCCAGCCGGACACGACCAACATCACGTTTTGGGCAGAGTTGAGAAGTGCTATACGACCATGATGTGAAACCACCCACTTTTTGCTGTAATCCAACCAGAACGACATCAACGCGCAGCGAAAAAGAAACTGAGCACAATAAACTTGGATCTCATCACCCTCACAACCAAGGTCCAGCCGGGCACGTTCAACGTCACGCTTTGAACAGAGTTGAGAAGTGCTATACGACCATGATGTGAAACCACCCACTTTTTGCTGTAATCCAACCAGAACGACATCATCGCGCAGCGAATAAGAAACTGAGCACAATAAACTTGGATCTCATCACCCTCACAACCAAGGTCCAGCCGGACACGACCAACATCACGTTTTGGGCAGAGTTGAGAAGTGCTATACGACCATGATGTGAAACCACCCACTTTTTGCTGTAATCCAACCAGAACGACATCATCGCGTATCGAAAAAGAGGCTGAGCACGTTTGACTCACCACCCCAGGCTTTCACTTCCAAGCCTCATCCGGACCCGACACATGTGACACTTTGGACGGATTTGAGAAGTCCTATTCCATCATTCGGCGAACAAGACCACCCGTTTGTCAAACACACACAGCACGACATAAACGCGTTTCAAAAAAGAGCCTGAGCACAATAAACTTGGATCTCATCACCCTCACAACCAAGGTCCAGCCACACGACCAACATCACGTTTTGGGCAGAGTTGAGAAGTGCTATACGACCATGATGTGAAACCACCCACTTTTTGCTGTAATCCAACCAGAACGACATCAACGCGCAGCGAAAAAGAAACTGAGCACAATAAACTTGGATCTCATCACCCTCACAACCAAGGTCCAGCCGGGCACGTTCAACGTCACGCTTTGAACAGAGTTGAGAAGTGCTATACGACCATGATGTGAAACCACCCACTTTTTGCTGTAATCCAACCAGAACGACATCATCGCGCAGCGAATAAGAAACTGAGCACAATAAACTTGGATCTCATCACCCTCACAACCAAGGTCCAGCCGGACACGACCAACATCACGTTTTGGGCAGAGTTGAGAAGTGCTATACGACCATGATGTGAAACCACCCACTTTTTGCTGTAATCCAACCAGAACGACATCAACGCGCAGCGAAAAAGAAACTGAGCACAATAAACTTGGATCTCATCACCCTCACAACCAAGGTCCAGCCGGGCACGTTCAACGTCACGCTTTGAACAGAGTTGAGAAGTGCTATACGACCATGATGTGAAACCACCCACTTTTTGCTGTAATCCAACCAGAACGACATCATCGCGCAGCGAATATGAAACTTAGCACAATAAACTTGGATCTCATCACCCTCACAACCAAGGTCCAGACGGACACGACCAACATCACGCTTTGGGCAGAGTTGAGAAGTGCTATACGACCATGATGTGAAACCACCCACTTTTTGCTGTAATCCAACCAGAACGACATCATCGCGTATCGAAAAAGAGGCTGAGCACGTTTGACTCACCACCCCAGGCTTTCACTTCCAAGCCTCATCCGGACCCGACACATGTGACACTTTGGACGGATTTGAGAAGTCCTATTCCATCATTCGGCGAACAAGACCACCCGTTTGTCAAACACACACAGCACGACATAAACGCGTTTCAAAAAAGAGCCTGAGCACAATAAACTTGGATCTCATCACCCTCACAACCAAGGTCCAGCCGGACACGACCAACATCACGTTTTGGGCAGAGTTGAGAAGTGCTATACGACCATGATGTGAAACCACCCACTTTTTGCTGTAATCCAACCAGAACGACATCAACGCGCAGCGAAAAAGAAACTGAGCACAATAAACTTGGATCTCATCACCCTCACAACCAAGGTCCAGCCGGGCACGTTCAACGTCACGCTTTGAACAGAGTTGAGAAGTGCTATACGACCATGATGTGAAACCACCCACTTTTTGCTGTAATCCAACCAGAACGACATCATCGCGCAGCGAATAAGAAACTGAGCACAATAAACTTGGATCTCATCACCCTCACAACCAAGGTCCAGCCGGACACGACCAACATCACGTTTTGGGCAGAGTTGAGAAGTGCTATACGACCATGATGTGAAACCACCCACTTTTTGCTGTAATCCAACCAGAACGACATCAACGCGCAGCGAAAAAGAAACTGAGCACAATAAACTTGGATCTCATCACCCTCACAACCAAGGTCCAGCCGGGCACGTTCAACGTCACGCTTTGAACAGAGTTGAGAAGTGCTATACGACCATGATGTGAAACCACCCACTTTTTGCTGTAATCCAACCAGAACGACATCATCGCGCAGCGAATATGAAACTTAGCACAATAAACTTGGATCTCATCACCCTCACAACCAAGGTCCAGACGGACACGACCAACATCACGCTTTGGGCAGAGTTGAGAAGTGCTATACGACCATGATGTGAAACCACCCACTTTTTGCTGTAATCCAACCAGAACGACATCAACGCGTATCGAAAAAGAGGCTGAGCACGTTTGACTCACGACCCCAGGCATTCACCTCCAAGCCTCATCCGGACCTGATCCGTGTAACGCTTTGGACAGAGTTGAGAAGTCCTATTCCATCATTCGGCGAACAAGACCACCCGTTTGTCAAACACACACAGCACGTCATCAACGCGTAGCGAAAAAGAAACTGAGCATAATAAACTTGGATCTCATCACCCTTACAACCAAGGTCCAGCCGGACACGACCAACGTCACGTTTTAGGCAGAGTTGAGAAGTGCTGTACGTCCATGATGTGAAACCACCCACTTTTTGCTGTAATCCAACTAGAACGACATCATCGCGTATCGAAAAAGAGGCTGAGCACGTTTGACTCACCACCCCAGGTATTCACTTCCAAGGCCCATCCGGACCCGATCCGTGTAACGATTTGGACGGATTTGAGAAGTCCTATTCCATCATTCGGCGAACAAGACCACCCGTTTGTCAAACACACACAGCACGTCATCAACGCGTAGCGAAAAAGAAACTGAGCATAATAAACTTGGATCTCATCACCCTTACAACCAAGGTCCAGCCGGACACGACCAACGTCACGTTTTAGGCAGAGTTGAGAAGTGCTGTACGTCCATGATGTGAAACCACCCACTTTTTGCTGTAATCCAACTAGAACGACATCATCGCGTATCGAAAAAGAGGCTGAGCACGTTTGAATCACCACCCCAGGCATTCACTTCCAAGCCTCATCCGGACCCGATCCGTGTAACGCTTTGGACGGATTTGAGAAGTCCTATTCCATCATTCGGCGAACAAGACCACCCGTTTTTCAAACACACACAGCACGACATCAACGCGTTTCAAAAAAGAAACTGAGCACAATAAACTTGGATCTCATCACCCTCACAACCAAGTTCCAGCCGGACACGTCCAACGTCACGCTTTGGGCATAGTTGAGAAGTGCTATACGACCATGATGTGAAACCACCCACTTTTTGCTGTAATCCAACCAGAACGACTCCGACGCGTAGCGAAAAAGAGGCTGAGCACGTTTGACTCACGACCCCAGGCATTCACTTCCAAGCCTCAACAGGACCCGATCCGTGTAACGCTTTGGACAGAGTTGAGAAGTCCTATTCCATCATTCGGCGAACAAGACCACCCGTTTGTCAAACACACACAGCACGTCATCAACGCGTAGCGAAAAAGAAACTGAGCATAATAAACTTGGATCTCATCACCCTTACAACCAAGGTCCAGCCGGACACGACCAACGTCACGTTTTAGGCAGAGTTGAGAAGTGCTATACGACCATGATGTGAAACAACCCACTTTTTGCTGTAATCCAACCAGAACGACTCCGACGCGTAGCGAAAAAGAGGCTGAGCACGTTTGACTCACGACCCCAGGCTTTCACTTCCAAGCCTCATCAGGACCCGATCTGTGTAACGCTTTGGACAGAGTTGAGAAGTCCTATTCCATCATTCGGCGAACAAGACCACCCGTTTGTCAAACACACACAGCACGTCATCAACGCGTAGCGAAAAAGAAACTGAGCATAATAAACTTGGATCTCATCACCCTTACAACCAAGGTCCAGCCGGACACGACCAACGTCACGTTTTAGGCAGAGTTGAGAAGTGCTATACGACCATGATGTGAAACCACCCACTTTTTGCTGTAATCCAACCAGAACGACTCCGACGCGTAGCAAAAAAGAGGCTGAGCACGTTTGACTCACGACCCCAGGCATTCACTTCCAAGCCTCATCAGGACCCGATCCGTGTAACGCTTTGGACAGAGTTGAGAAGTCCTATTCCATCATTCGGCGAACAAGACCACCCGTTTGTCAAACACACACAGCACGTCATCAACGCGTAGCGAAAAAGAAACTGAGCATAATAAACTTGGATCTCATCACCCTTACAACCAAGGTCCAGCCGGACACGACCAACGTCACGTTTTAGGCAGAGTTGAGAAGTGCTGTACGTCCATGATGTGAAACCACCCACTTTTTGCTGTAATCCAACTAGAACGACATCATCGCGTATCGAAAAAGAGGCTGAGCACGTTTGACTCACCACCCCAGGCATTCACTTCCAAGCCTCATCCGGACCCGATCCGTGTAACGCTTTGGACGGATTTGAGAAGTCCTATTCCATCATTCGGCGAACAAGACCACCCGTTTGTCAAACACACACAGCACGACATCAACGCGTTTCAAAAAAGAAACTGAGCACAATAAACTTGGATCTCATCACCCTCACAACCAAGTTTCAGCCGGACACGTCCAACGTCACGCTTTGGGTATAGTTGAGAAGTGCTATACGACCATGATGTGAAACCACCCACTTTTTGCTGTAATCTAACCAGAACGACTCCGACGCGTAGCAAAAAAGAGGCTGAGCACGTTTGACTCACCACCCCAGGCATTCACTTCCAAGCCTCATCCGGACCCGATCCGTGTAACGCTTTGGACAGAGTTGAGAAGTCCTATTCCATCATTCGGCGAACAAGACCACCCGTTTTTCAAACACACACAGCACGTCATCAACGCGTAGCGAAAAAGAAACTGAGCATAATAAACTTGGATCTCATCACCCTTACAACCAAGGTCCAGCCGGACACGACCAACGTCACGTTTTAGGCAGAGTTGAGAAGTACTGTACGTCCATGATGTGAAACCACCCACTTTTTGCTGTAATCCAACTAGAACGACATCATCGCGTATCGAAAAAGAGGCTGAGCACGTTTGACTCACCACCCCAGGCATTCACTTCCAAGCCTCATCCGGACCCGATCTGTGTAACGCTTTGGACGGATTTGAGAAGTCCTACTCCATCATTCGGCGAACAAGACCACCCGTTTTTCAAACACACACAGCCCGACATCAACGCGTTTCAAAAAAGAAACTGAGCACAATAAACTTGGATCTCATCACCCTCACAACCAAGGTCCAGCCGGGCACGTTCAACGTCACGCTTTGAACAGAGTTGAGAAGTGCTATACGACCATGATGTGAAACCACCCACTTTTTGCTGTAGTCCAACCAGAACGACATCATCGCGCAGCGAATAAGAAACTGAGCACAATAAACTTGGATCTCATCACCCTTACAACCAAGGTCCAGACGGACACGACCAACATCACGTTTTGGGCAGAGTTGAGAAGTGCTATACGACCATGATGTGAAACCACCCACTTTTTGCTGTAATCCAACCAGAACGACATCAACGCGCAGCGAAAAAGAAACTGAGCACAATAAACTTGGGTCTCATCACCCTCACAACCAAGGTCCAGCCGGGCACGTTCAACGTCACGCTTTGAACAGAGTTGAGAAGTGCTATACGACCATGATGTGAAACCACCCACTTTTTGCTGTAATCCAACCAGAACGACATCATCGCGCAGCGAATAAGAAACTGAGCACAATAAACTTGGATCTCATCACCCTCACAACCAAGGTCCAGACGGACACGACCAACATCACGCTTTGGGCAGAGTTGAGAAGTGCTATACGACCATGATGTGAAACCACCCACTTTTTTCTGTAATCCAACCAGAACGACATCAACGCGTATCGAAAAAGAGGCTGAGCACGTTTGACTCACCACCCCAGGCATTCACTTCCAAGCCTCATCAGGACCCGATCCATGTAATGCTTTGGACAGAGTTGAGAAGTCCTATTCCATCATTCGGCGAACAAGACCACCCGTTTGTCAAACACACAGAACGACATCAACGCGTAGCGAAAAAGAAACTGAGCACAATAAACTTGGATCTCATCACCCTTACAACCAAGGTCCAGCCGGGCACGTTCAACGTCACGCTTTGAACAGAGTTGAGAAGTGCTATACGACCATGATGTGAAACCACCCACTTTTTGCTGTAGTCCAACCAGAACGACATCATCGCGCAGCGAATAAGAAACTGAGCACAATAAACTTGGATCTCATCACCCTCACAACCAAGGTCCAGACGGACACGACCAACATCACGTTTTGGGCAGAGTTGAGAGTGCTATACGACCATGATGTGAAACCACCCACTTTTTGCTGTAATCCAACCAGAACGACATCAACGCGCAGCGAAAAAGAAACTGAGCACAATAAACTTGGATCTAATCACCCTCACAACCAAGGTCCAGCCGGGCACGTTCAACGTCACGCTTTGAACAGAGTTGAGAAGTGCTATACGACCATGATGTGAAACCACCCACTTTTTGCTGTAGTCCAACCAGAACGACATCATCGCGCAGCGAATAAGAAACTGAGCACAATAAACTTGGATCTCATCACCCTCACAACCAAGGTCCAGACGGACACGACCAACGTCACGCTTTGGGCATAGTTGAGAAGTGCTGTACGTCCATGATGTGAAACCACCCACTTTTTGCTGTAGTCCAACCAGAACGACATCAACGCGCAGCGAAAACGAGGCTGAGCACGTTTGACTCACCACCCCAGACATTCACTTCCAAGGCTCATCCGGACCCGACACATGTGACACTTTGGACGGATTTGAGAAGTCCTATTCCATCATTCGGCGAACAAGACCACCCGTTTTTCAAACACACACAGCACGACATCAACGCGTTTCAAAAAGAAACTGAGCACAATAAACTTGGGTCTCATCACCCTCACAACCAAGGTCCAGCCGGGCACGTTCAACGTCACGCTTTGAACAGAGTTGAGAAGTGCTATACGACCATGATGTGAAACCACCCACTTTTTGCTGTAGTCCAACCAGAACGACATCATCGCGCAGCGAATAAGAAACTGAGCACAATAAACTTGGATCTCATCACCCTCACAACCAAGGTCCAGACGGACACGACCAACATCACGTTTTGGGCAGAGTTGAGAAGTGCTATACGACCATGATGTGAAACCACCCACTTTTTGCTGTAATCCAACCAGAACGACATCAACGCGCAGCGAAAAAGAACTGAGCACAATAAACTTGGATCTAATCACCCTCACAACCAAGGTCCAGCCGGGCACGTTCAACGTCACGCTTTGAACAGAGTTGAGAAGTGCTATACGACCATGATGTGAAACCAACCACTTTTTGCTGTAATCCAACCAGAACGACATCATCGCGCAGCGAATAAGAAACTGAGCACAATAAACTTGGATCTCATCACCCTCACAACCAAGGTCCAGACGGACACGACCAACATCACGCTTTGGGCAGAGTTGAGAAGTGCTATACGACCATGATGTGAAACCACCCACTTTTTGCTGTAATCCAACCAGAACGACATCAACGCGTATCGAAAAAGAGGCTGAGCACGTTTGACTCACCACCCCAGGCATTCACTTCCAAGCCTCATCCGGACCCGATCCATGTAATGCTTTGGACAGAGTTGAGAAGTCCTATTCCATCATTCGGCGAACAAGATCACCCGTTTGTCAAACACACAGAACGACATCAACGCGTAGCGAAAAAGAAACTGAGCACAATAAACTTGGATCTCATCACCCTTACAACCAAGGTCCAGCCGGACACGACCAACGTCACGCTTTGGGCATAGTTGAGAAGTGCTGTACGTCCATGATGTGAAACCACCCACTTTTTGCTGTAGTCCAACTAGAACGACATCAACGCGCAGCGAAAACGAGGCTGAGCACGTTTGACTCACCACCCCAGGCATTCACTTCCAAGGCTCATCCGGACCCGACACTGTGACACTTTGGACGGATTTGAGAAGTCCTATTCCATCATTCGGCGAACAAGACCACCCGTTTGTCAAACACACACAGCACGACATCAACGCGTTTCAAAAAAGAAACTGAGCACAATAAACTTGGATCTCAGCACCCTCACAACCAAGGTCCAGCCGGACACGTCCAACGTCACGCTTTGGGCAGAGTTGAGAAGTGCTGTACGTCCATGATGTGAAACCACCCACTTTTTGCTGTAATCCAACTAGAACGACATCATCGCGTATCGAAAAAGAGGCTGAGCACGTTTGACTCACCACCCCAGGCATTCACTTCCAAGCCTCATCCGGACCCGATCCGTGTAACGCTTTGGACGGATTTGAGAAGTCCTATTCCATCATTCGGCGAACAAGACCACCCGTTTTTCAAACACACACAGCACGACATCAACGCGTTTCAAAAAAGAAACTGAGCACAATAAACTTGGATCTCATCACCCTCACAACCAAGTTCCAGCCGGACACGTCCAACGTCACGCTTTAGGCAGAGTTGAGAAGTGCTATACGACCATGATGTGAAACCACCCACTTTTTGCTGTAATCCAACCAGAACGACTCCGACGCGTAGCGAAAAAGAGGCTGAGCACGTTTGACTCACGACCCCAGGCTTTCACTTTCAAGCCTCATCAGGACCCGATCTGTGAAACGCTTTGGACAGAGTTGAGAAGTCCTATTCCATCATTCGGCGAACAAGACCACCCGTTTGTCAAACACACACAGCACGTCATCAACGCGTAGCGAAAAAGAAACTGAGCATAATAAACTTGGATCTCATCACCCTTACAACCAAGGTCCAGCCGGACACGACCAACGTCACGTTTTAGGCAGAGTTGAGAAGTACTGTACGTCCATGATGTGAAACCACCCACTTTTTGCTGTAATCCAACTAGAACGACATCATCGCGTATCGAAAAAGAGGCTGAGCACGTTTGACTCACCACCCCAGGCATTCACTTCCAAGCCTCATCCGGACCCGATCCGTGTAACGCTTTGGACGGATTTGAGAAGTCCTATTCCATCATTCGGCGAACAAGACCACCCGTTTTTCAAACACACACAGCACGACATCAACGCGTTTCAAAAAAAGAAACTGAGCACAATAAACTTGGATCTCATCACCCTCACAACCAAGTTCCAGCCGGACACGTCCAACGTCACGCTTTAGGCAGAGTTGAGAAGTGCTATACGACCATGATGTGAAACCACCCACTTTTTGCTGTAATCCAACTAGAACGACATCATCGCGTAGCGAAAAAGAGGCTGAGCACGTTTGACTCACGACCCCAGGCTTTCACTTTCAAGCCTCATCAGGACCCGATCTGTGAAACGCTTTGGACGGAGTTGAGAAGTCCTATTCCATCATTCGGCGAACAAGACCACCCGTTTGTCAAACACACACAGCACGTCATCAACGCGTAGCGAAAAAGAAACTGAGCAAAATAAACTTGGATCTCATCACCCTTACAACCAAGGTCCAGCCGGACACGACCAACGTCACGTTTTAGGCAGAGTTGAGAAGTGCTATACGACCATGATGTGAAACCAGCCACTTTTTGCTGTAATCCAACCAGAACGACTCCGACGCGTAGCGAAAAAGAGGCTGAGCACGTTTGACTCACGACCCCAGGCTTTCACTTCCAAGCCTCATCAGGACCCGATCTGTGTAACGCTTTGGACAGAGTTGAGAAGTCATATTCCATCATTCGGCGAACAAGACCACCCGTTTGTCAAACACACACAGCACGACATCAACGCGTTTCAAAAAGAAACTAAGCACAATAAACTTGGATCTCATCACCCTTACAACCAAGGTCCAGCCGGACACGACCAACGTCACGCTTTGGGCAGAGTTGAGAAGTGCTATACGACCATGATGTGAAACCACCCACTTTTTGCTGTAATCCAACCAGAACGACTCCGACGCGTAGCAAAAAAGAGGCTGAGCACGTTTGACTCACGACCCCAGGCATTCACTTCCAAGCCTCAACAGGACCCGATCCGTGTAATGCTTTGGACAGAGTTGAGAAGTCCTATTCCATCATTCGGCGAACAAGACCACCCGTTTGTCAAACACACACAGCACGTCATCAACGCGTAGCGAAAAAGAAACTGAGCATAATAAACTTGGATCTCATCACCCTTACAACCAAGGTCCAGCCGGACACGACCAACGTCACGTTTTAGGCAGAGTTGAGAAGTGCTATACGACCATGATGTGAAACCACCCACTTTTTGCTGTAATCCAACCAGAACGACTCCGACGCGTAGCGAAAAAGAGGCTGAGCACGTTTGACTCACGACCCCAGGCTTTCACTTCCAAGCCTCATCAGGACCCGATCTGTGTAACGCTTTGGACAGAGTTGAGAAGTCATATTCCATCATTCGGCGAACAAGACCACCCGTTTGTCAAACACACACAGCACGTCATCAACGCGTAGCGAAAAAGAAACTGAGCATAATAAACTTGGATCTCATCACCCTTACAACCAAGGTCCAGCCGGACACGACCAACGTCACGCTTTGGGCAGAGTTGAGAAGTGCTATACGACCATGATGTGAAACCACCCACTTTTTGCTGTAATCCAACCAGAACGACTCCGACGCGTAGCAAAAAAGAGGCTGAGCACGTTTGACTCACCACCCCAGGCATTCACTTCCAAGCCTCATCAGGACCCGATCCGTGTAACGCTTTGGACAGAGTTGAGAAGTCCTATTCCATCATTCGGCGAACAAGACCACCCGTTTGTCAAACACACACAGCACGTCATCAACGCGTAGCGAAAAAGAAACTGAGCATAATAAACTTGGATCTCATCACCCTTACAACCAAGGTCCAGCCGGACACGACCAACGTCACGTTTTAGGCAGAGTTGAGAAGTACTGTTCGTCCATGATGTGAAACCAGCCACTTTTTGCTGTAATCCAACTAGAACGACATCATCGCGTATCGAAGAAAGGGCTGAGCACGTTTGACTCACGACCCCAGGCATTCACTTTCAAGCCTCATCAGGACCCGATCCGTGTAACGCTTTGGACAGAGTTGAGAAGTCCTATTCCATCATTCGGCGAACAAGACCACCCGTTTGTCAAACACACACAGCACGTCATCAACGCGTAGCGAAAAAGAAACTGAGCATAATAAACTTGGATCTCATCACCCTTACAACCAAGGTCCAGCCGGACACGACCAACGTCACGTTTTAGGCAGAGTTGAGAAGTGCTATACGACCATGATGTGAAACCACCCACTTTTTGCTGTAATCCAACCAGAACGACTCCGACGCGTAGCGAAAAAGAGGCTGAGCACGTTTGACTCACGACCCCAGGCTTTCACTTCCAAGCCTCATCAGGACCCGATCTGTGTAACGCTTTGGACAGAGTTGAGAAGTCATATTCCATCATTCGGCGAACAAGACCACCCGTTTGTCAAACACACACAGCACGTCATCAACGCGTAGCGAAAAAGAAACTGAGCATAATAAACTTGGATCTCATCACCCTTACAACCAAGGTCCAGCCGGACACGACCAACGTCACGCTTTGGGCAGAGTTGAGAAGTGCTATACGACCATGATGTGAAACCACCCACTTTTTGCTGTAATCCAACCAGAACGACTCCGACGCGTAGCAAAAAAGAGGCTGAGCACGTTTGACTCACCACCCCAGGCATTCACTTCCAAGCCTCATCAGGACCCGATCCGTGTAACGCTTTGGACAGAGTTGAGAATTCCTATTCCATCATTCGGCGAACAAGACCACCCGTTTGTCAAACACACACAGCACGTCATCAACGCGTAGCGAAAAAGAAACTGAGCATAATAAACTTGGATCTCATCACCCTTACAACCAAGGTCCAGCCGGACACGACCAACGTCACGTTTTAGGCAGAGTTGAGAAGTACTGTTCGTCCATGATGTGAAACCAGCCACTTTTTGCTGTAATCCAACTAGAACGACATCATCGCGTATCGAAGAAAGGGCTGAGCACGTTTGACTCACGACCCCAGGCATTCACTTCCAAGCCTCATCAGGACCCGATCCGTGTAACGCTTTGGACAGAGTTGAGAAGTCCTATTCCATCATTCGGCGAACAAGACCACCCGTTTGTCAAACACACACAGCACGTCATCAACGCGTAGCGAAAAAGAAACTGAGCATAATAAACTTGGATCTCATCACCCTTACAACCAAGGTCCAGCCGGACACGACCAACGTCACGTTTTAGGCAGAGTTGAGAAGTGCTATACGTCCATGATGTGAAACCACCCACTTTTTGCTGTAATCCAACTAGAACGACATCAACGCGTAGCAAAGAAAGAGGCTGAGCACGTTTGACTCACCACCCCAGGCATTCACTTCCAAGCCTCATCAGGACCCGATCCGTGTAACGCTTTGGACAGAGTTGAGAAGTCCTATTCCATCATTCGGCGAACAAGACCACCCGTTTGTCAAACACACACAGCACGTCATCAACGCGTAGCGAAAAAGAAACTGAGCATAATAAACTTGGATCTCATCACCCTTACAACCAAGGTCCAGCCGGACACGACCAACGTCACGTTTTAGGCAGAGTTGAGAAGTACTATACGACCATGATGTGAAACCACCCACTTTTTGCTGTAATCCAACTAGAACGACATCATCGCGTATCGAAAAAAGGGCTGAGCACGTTTGACTCACCACCCCAGGCATTCACTTCCAAGCCTCATCAGGACCCGATCCGTGTAACGCTTTGGACAGAGTTGAGAAGTCCTATTCCATCATTCGGCGAACAAGACCACCCGTTTGTCAAACACACACAGCACGTCATCAACGCGTAGCGAAAAAGAAACTGAGCATAATAAACTTGGATCTCATCACCCTTACAACCAAGGTCCAGCCGGACACGACCAACGTCACGTTTTAGGCAGAGTTGAGAAGTGCTATACGACCATGATGTGAAACCACCCACTTTTTGCTGTAATCCAACCAGAACGACATCATCGCGTAGCGAAAAAAGAGGCTGAGCACGTTTGACTCACCACCCCAGGCATTCACTTCCAAGCCTCATCAGGACCCGATCCGTGTAACGCTTTGGACAGAGTTGAGAAGTCCTATTCCATCATTCGGCGAACAAGACCACCCGTTTGTCAAACACACACAGCACGTCATCAACGCGTAGCGAAAAAGAAACTGAGCATAATAAACTTGGATCTCATCACCCTTACAACCAAGGTCCAGCCGGACACGACCAACGTCACGTTTTAGGCAGAGTTGAGAAGTACTATACGACCATGATGTGAAACCACCCACTTTTTGCTGTAATCCAACCAGAACGACACCAACGCGTAGCGAAAAAGAGGCTGAGCACGTTTGACTCACCACCCCAGGCATTCACTTCCAAGCCTCATCAGGACCCGATCCGTGTAACGCTTTGGACAGAGTTGAGAAGTCCTATTCCATCATTCGGCGAACAAGACCACCCGTTTGTCAAACACACACAGCACGTCATCAACGCGTAGCGAAAAAGAAACTGAGCATAATAAACTTGGATCTCATCACCCTTACAACCAAGGTCCAGCCGGACACGACCAACGTCACGTTTTAGGCAGAGTTGAGAAGTGCTATACGTCCATGATGTGAAACCACCCACTTTTTGCTGTAATCCAACTAGAACGACATCATCGCGTATCGAAAAAAGGGCTGAGCACGTTTGACTCACGACCCCAGGCATTCACTTCCAAGCCTCATCAGGACCCGATCCGTGTAACGCTTTGGACAGAGTTGAGAAGTCCTATTCCATCATTCGGCGAACAAGACCACCCGTTTGTCAAACACACACAGCACGTCATCAACGCGTAGCGAAAAAGAAACTGAGCATAATAAACTTGGATCTCATCACCCTTACAACCAAGGTCCAGCCGGACACGACCAACGTCACGTTTTAGGCAGAGTTGAGAAGTGCTATACGACCATGATGTGAAACCACCCACTTTTTGCTGTAATCCAACTAGAACGACATCATCGCGTATCGAAAAAAGGGCTGAGCACGTTTGACTCACGACCCCAGGCATTCACTTCCAAGCCTCATCAGGACCCGATCCGTGTAACGCTTTGGACAGAGTTGAGAAGTCCTATTCCATCATTCGGCGAACAAGACCACCCGTTTGTCAAACACACACAGCACGTCATCAACGCGTAGCGAAAAAGAAACTGAGCATAATAAACTTGGATCTCATCACCCTTACAACCAAGGTCCAGCCGGACACGACCAACGTCACGTTTTAGGCAGAGTTGAGAAGTGCTATACGACCATGATGTGAAACCACCCACTTTTTGCTGTAATCCAACCAGAACGACTCCGACGCGTAGCGAAAAAGAGGCTGAGCACGTTTGACTCACCACCCCAGGCATTCACTTCCAAGCCTCATCAGGACCCGATCCGTGTAACGCTTTGGACAGAGTTGAGAAGTCCTATTCCATCATTCGGCGAACAAGACCACCCGTTTGTCAAACACACACAGCACGTCATCAACGCGTAGCGAAAAAGAAACTGAGCATAATAAACTTGGATCTCATCACCCTTACAACCAAGGTCCAGCCGGACACGACCAACGTCACGTTTTAGGCAGAGTTGAGAAGTACTGTACGACCATGATGTGAAACCACCCACTTTTTGCTGTAATCCAACTAGAACGACATCAACGCGTATCGAAAAAGAGGCTGAGCACGTTTGACTCACCACCCCAGGCATTCACTTCCAAGCCTCATCAGGACCCGATCCGTGTAACGCTTTGGACAGAGTTGAGAAGTCCTATTCCATCATTCGGCGAACAAGACCACCCGTTTGTCAAACACACACAGCACGTCATCAACGCGTAGCGAAAAAGAAACTGAGCATAATAAACTTGGATCTCATCACCCTTACAACCAAGGTCCAGCCGGACACTACCAACGTCACGTTTTAGGCAGAGTTGAGAAGTACTGTTCGTCCATGATGTGAAACCAGCCACTTTTTGCTGTAATCCAACTAGAACGACATCATCGCGTATCGAAAAAAGGGCTGAGCACGTTTGACTCACGACCCCAGGCATTCACTTCCAAGCCTCATCAGGACCCGATCCGTGTAACGCTTTGGACAGAGTTGAGAAGTCCTATTCCATCATTCGGCGAACAAGACCACCCGTTTGTCAAACACACACAGCACGTCATCAACGCGTAGCGAAAAAGAAACTGAGCATAATAAACTTGGATCTCATCACCCTTACAACCAAGGTCCAGCCGGACACGACCAACGTCACGCTTTGGGCAGAGTTGAGAAGTGCTATACGACCATGATGTGAAACCACCCACTTTTTGCTGTAATCCAACCAGAACGACTCCGACGCGTAGCGAAAAAGAGGCTGAGCACGTTTGACTCACCACCCCAGGCATTCACTTGCAAGCCTCATCAGGACCCGATCCGTGTAACGCTTTGGACAGAGTTGAGAAGTCCTATTCCATCATTCGACGAACAAGACCACCCGTTTGTCAAACACACACAGCACGTCATCAACGCGTTTCAAAAAAGAAACTGAGCACAATAAACTTGGATCTCATCACCCTCACAACCAAGTTCCAGCCGGACACGTCCAACGTCACGCTTTGGGTATAGTTGAGAAGT
Source organism: Hyaloperonospora brassicae (assembly GCA_947650285.1). Lineage (NCBI taxonomy): Eukaryota > Oomycota > Peronosporomycetes > Peronosporales > Peronosporaceae > Hyaloperonospora > Hyaloperonospora brassicae. The sequence continues at coordinate 25,345 of CANTFL010000875.1, read as the reverse complement.
GCTATACGACCATGATGTGAAACCACCCACTTTTTGCTGTAATCTAACCAGAACGACTCCGACGCGTAGCAAAAAAGAGGCTGAGCACGTTTGACTCACCACCCCAGGCATTCACTTCCAAGGCTCATCAGGACCCGATCCGTGTAACGCTTTGGACAGAGTTGAGAAGTCCTATTCCATCATTCGGCGAACAAGACCACCCGTTTGTCAAACACACACAGCACGTCATCAACGCGTAGCGAAAAAGAAACTGAGCATAATAAACTTGGATCTCATCACCCTTACAACCAAGGTCCAGCCGGACACGACCAACGTCACGCTTTGGGCAGAGTTGAGAAGTGCTATACGACCATGATGTGAAACCACCCACTTTTTGCTGTAATCCAACCAGAACGACATCAACGCGCAGCGAAAAAGAGGCTGAGCACGTTTGACTCACCACCCCAGGCATTCACTTCCAAGCCTCATCCGGACCCGATCCGTGTAACGCTTTGGACGGATTTGAGAAGTCTTATTCCATCATTCGGCGAACAAGACCACCCGTTTGTCAAACACACACAGCACGTCATCAACGCGTAGCAAAAAAGAAACTGAGCATAATAAACTTGGATCTCATCACCCTTACAACCAAGGTCCAGCCGGACACGACCATCGTCACGTTTTAGGCAGAGTTGAGAAGTGCTGTACGTCCATGATGTGAAACCACCCACTTTTTGCTGTAATCCAACTAGAACGACATCATCGCGTATCGAAAAAGAGGCTGAGCACGTTTGACTCACCACCCCAGGCATTCACTTCCAAGCCTCATCCGGACCCGATCCGTGTAACGCTTTGGACGGATTTGAGAAGTCCTATTCCATCATTTGGCGAACAAGACCACCCGTTTTTCAAACACACACAGCACGACATCAACGCGTTTCAAAAAAGAAACTGAGCACAATAAACTTGGATCTCATCACCCTCACAACCAAGTTCCAGCCGGACACGTCCAACGTCACGCTTTGGGCAGAGTTGAGAAGTGCTATACGACCATGATGTGAAACCAACCACTTTTTGCTGTAATCCAACCAGAACGACATCAACGCGCAGCGAAAAAGAGGCTGAGCACGTTTGACTCACGACCCCAGGCATTCACTTCCAAGCCTCATCAGGACACGATCTGTGTAACGCTTTGGACAGAGTTGAGAAGTCCTATTCCATCATTCGGCGAACAAGACCACCCGTTTGTCAAACACACACAGCACGTCATCAACGCGTAGCGAAAAAGAAACTGAGCACAATAAACTTGGATCTCATCACCCTTACAACCAAGGTCCAGCCGGACACGACCAACGTCACGTTTTAGGCAGAGTTGAGAAGTGCTGTACGTCCATGATGTGAAACCACCCACTTTTTGCTGGAATCCAACTAGAACGACATCATCGCGTAACGAAAAAGAGGCTGAGCACGTTTGACTCACCACCCCAGGCATTCACTTCCAAGCCTCATCCGGACCCGATCCGTGTAACGCTTTGGACGGATTTGAGAAGTACTATTCCATCATTCGGCGAACAAGACCACCCGTTTGTCAAACACACACAGCACGACATCAACGCGTTTCAAAAAAGAAACTGAGCACAATAAACTTGGATCTCATCACCCTCACAACCAAGTTCCAGCCGGACACGACCAACGTCACGTTTTGGGCAGAGTTGAGAAGTACTATACGACCATGATGTGAAACCACCCACTTTTTGCTGTAATCCAACTAGAACGACATCATCGCGTATCGAAGAAAGGGCTGAGCACGTTTGACTCACCACCCCAGGCATTCACTTCCAAGCCTCATCAGGACCCGATCCGTGTAACGCTTTGGACGGATTTGAGAAGTCTTATTCCATCATTCGGCGAACAAGACCACCCGTTTGTCAAACACACACAGCACGACATTAACGCGGTTCAAAAAAGAAACTGAGCACAATAAACTTGGATCTCATCACCCTCGCAACCAAGTTCCAGCCGGACACGACCAACGTCACGTTTTGGGCAGAGTTGAGAAGTGCTGTACGTCCATGATGTGAAACCACCCACTTTTTGCTGTAATCCAACTAGAACGACATCATCACGTATCGAAAAAGAGGCTGAGCACGTTTGACTCACCACCCCAGGCATTCACTTCCAAGCCTCATCCGGACCCGATCCGTGTAACGCTTTGGACGGATTTGAGAAGTCTTATTCCATCATTCGGCGAACAAGACCACCCGTTTTTCAAACACACACAGCACGACATCAACGCGGTTCAAAAAAGAAACTGAGCACAATAAACTTGGATCTCATCACCCTCACAACCAAGTTCCAGCCGAACACGACCAACATCACGCTTTGGGCAGAGTTGAGAAGTGCTGTACGTCCATGATGTGAAACCACCCACTTTTTGCTGTAATCCAACCAGAACGACATCAACGCGCAGCGAAAAAGAGGCTGAGCACGTTTGACTCACCACCCCAGGCATTCACTTCCAAGGCTCATCCGGACCCGATCCGTGTAACGCTTTGGACGGATTTGAGAAGTCTTATTCCATCATTCGGCGAACAAGACCACCCGTTTGTCAAACACACACAGCACGACATCAACGCGGTTCAAAAAAGAAACTGAGCACAATAAACTTGGATCTCATTACCCTCACAACCAAGTTCCAGCCGGCCACGACCAACGTCACGCTTTGGGCAGAGTTGAGAAGTGCTATACGACCATGATGTGAAACCACCCACTTTTTGCTGTAATCCAACCAGAACGACTCCGACGCGTAGCAAAAAAGAGGCTGAGCACGTTTGACTCACCACCCCAGGCATTCACTTCCAAGCCTCATCCGGACCCGACACATGAGACACTTTGGACGGATTTGAGAAGTCCTATTCCATCATTCGGCGAACAAGACCACCCGTTTGTCAAACACACACAGCACGACATCAACGCGGTTGCAAAAAAGAAACTGAGCACAATAAACTTGGATCTCATTACCCTCACAACCAAGTTCCAGCCGGCCACGACCAACGTCACGTTTTAGGCAGAGTTGAGAAGTGCTGTACGTCCATGATGTGAAACCACCAACTTTTTGCTGGAATCCAACTAGAACGACATCAACACGTAGCGAAAAAGAGGCTGAGCACGTTTGATTCACCACCCCAGACGTTCACTTCCAAGGCTCATCCGGACCCGACACATGTGACACTTTGGACGGATTTGAGAAGTCCTATTCCATCATGCGGCGAACAAGACCACCCGTTTTTCAAACACACACAGCACGGCATCCACGCGTAGCAAAAAAGAAACTGAGCACAATAAACTTGGATCTCATCACCCTCACAACCAAGTTCCAGCCGGACACGACCAACGTCACGCTTTGGGCAGAGTTGAGAAGTGCTATACGACCATGATGTGAAACCACCCACTTTTTGCTGTAATCCAACCAGAACGACTCCGACGCGTAGCAAAAAAGAGGCTGAGCACGTTTGACTCACCACCCCAGGCATTCACTTCCAAGCCTCATCCGGACCCGACACATGAGACACTTTGGACGGATTTGAGAAGTCCTATTCCATCATTCGGCGAACAAGACCACCCGTTTGTCAAACACACACAGCACGACATCAACGCGGTTCAAAAAAGAAACTGAGCACAATAAACTTGGATCTCATTACCCTCACAACCAAGTTCCAGCCGGACACGACCAACGTCACGTTTTAGGCAGAGTTGAGAAGTGCTGTACGTCCATGATGTGAAACCACCAACTTTTTGCTGGAATCCAACTAGAACGACATCAACGCGTAGCGAAAAAGAGGCTGAGCACGTTTGATTCACCACCCCAGACGTTCACTTCCAAGGCTCATCCGGACCCGACACATGTGACACTTTGGACGGATTTGAGAAGTCCTATTCCATCATGCGGCGAACAAGACCACCCGTTTTTCAAACACACACAGCACGACATCAACGCGGTTCAAAAAAGAAACTGAGCACAATAAACTTGGATCTCATCACCCTCACAACCAAGTTCCAGCCGAACACGACCAACATCACGCTTTGGGCAGAGTTGAGAAGTGCTGTACGTCCATGATGTGAAACCACCCACTTTTTGCTGTAATCCAACCAGAACGACATCAACGCGCAGCAAAAAAGAGGCTGAGCACGTTTGACTCACCACCCCAGGCATTCACTTCCAAGCCTCATCCGGACCCGATCCGTGTAACGCTTTGGACGGATTTGAGAAGTCTTATTCCATCATTCGGCGAACAAGACCACCCGTTTGTCAAACACACACAGCACGACATCAACGCGGTTCAAAAAAGAAACTGAGCACAATAAACTTGGATCTCATTACCCTCACAACCAAGTTCCAGCCGGCCACGACCAACGTCACGCTTTGGGCAGAGTTGAGAAGTGCTATACGACCATGATGTGAAACCACCCACTTTTTGCTGTAATCCAACCAGAACGACTCCGACGCGTAGCAAAAAAGAGGCTGAGCACGTTTGACTCACCACCCCAGGCATTCACTTCCAAGCCTCATCCGGACCCGACACATGAGACACTTTGGACGGATTTGAGAAGTCCTATTCCATCATTCGGCGAACAAGACCACCCGTTTGTCAAACACACACAGCACGACATCAACGCGGTTCAAAAAAGAAACTGAGCACAATAAACTTGGATCTCATTACCCTCACAACCAAGTTCCAGCCGGCCACGACCAACGTCACGTTTTAGGCAGAGTTGAGAAGTGCTGTACGTCCATGATGTGAAACCACCAACTTTTTGCTGGAATCCAACTAGAACGACATCAACGCGTAGCGAAAAAGAGGCTGAGCACGTTTGATTCACCACCCCAGACGTTCACTTCCAAGGCTCATCCGGACCCGACACATGTGACACTTTGGACGGATTTGAGAAGTCCTATTCCATCATGCGGCGAACAAGACCACCCGTTTGTCAAACACACACAGCACGACATCAACGCGTTGCAAAAAAGATACTGAGCACAAAAAACTCGGATCTCATCACCCTCACAACCAAGGTCCAGACGGACACGACCAACATCACGCTTTGGGCAGAGTTGAGAAGTGCTATACGTCCATGATGTGAAACCAACCACTTTTTGCTGTAATCCAACCAGAACGAAATCAACGCGTAGCGAAAAGGAGGCTGATCACGTTTGACTCACCACCCCAGGCATTCACTTCCAAGCCTCATCCGGACCCGACACATGTGACACTTTGGACGGATTTGAGAAGTCCTATTCCATCATTCGGCGAACAAGACCACCTGTTTGTCAAACACACACAGAACGACATCAACGCGTTTCAAAAAAGAAACTGAGCACAATAAACTTGGATGTCATCACCCTCACAACCAAGGTCCAGCCGGGCACGTTCAACGTCACGCTTTGAACAGAGTTGAGAAGTGCTGTACGTCCATGATGTGAAACCACCCACTTTTTGCTGTAATCCAACCAGAACGACATCATCGCGCAGCGAATAAGAAACTGAGCACAATAAACTTGGATCTCATCGCCCTCACAACCAAGGTCCAGACGGACACGACCAACATCACGCTTTGGGCAGAGTTGAGAAGTGCTATACGACCATGATGTGAAACCACCAACTTTTTGCTGGAATCCAACTAGAACGACATCAACGCGCAGCGAAAAAGAGGCTGAGCACGTTTGATTCACCACCCCAGACGTTCACTTCCAAGGCTCATCCGGACCCGACACATGTGACACTTTGGACGGATTTGATAAGTCCTATTCCATCATGCGGCGAACAAGACCACCCGTTTGTCAAACACACACAGCACGACATCAACGCGTTGCAAAAAAGAAACTGAGCACAATAAACTTGGATCTCATCACCCTTACAACCAAGGTCCAGCCGGACACGACCAACGTCACGCTTTGGGCAGAGTTGAGAAGTGCTGTACGTCCATGATGTGAAACCAACCACTTTTTGCTGTAATCCAACCAGAACGACATCATCGCGCAGCGAAAATGAAGCTGATCACGTTTGACTCACGACCCCAGACGTTCACTTCCAAGGCTCATCCGGACCCGACACATGTGACACTTTGGACGGATTTGAGAAGCCCTATTCCTTCATGCGGCGAACAAGACCACCCGTTTGTCAAACACACACAGCACGACATCAACGCGTAGCGAAAAAGAAACTGAGCACAAAAAACTTGGATCTCATCACCCTCACAACCAAGTTCCAGACGGACACGACCAACGTCACGTTTTGGGCAGAGTTGAGAAGTGTTGTACGTCCATGATGTGAAACCAACCACTTTTTGCTGTAATCCAACTAGAACGACATCATCGCGTATCGAAAAAGAGGCTGAGCACGTTTGACTCACCACCCCAGGCATTCACTTCCAAGCCTCATCCGGACCCGATCCGTGTAACGCTTTGGACGGATTTGAGAAGTCTTATTCCATCATTCGGCGAACAAGACCACCCGTTTGTCAAACACACACAGCACGACATCAACGCGGTTCAAAAAAGAAACTGAGCACAATAAACTTGGATCTCATTACCCTCACAACCAAGTTCCAGCCGGCCACGACCAACGTCACGCTTTGGGCATAGTTGAGAAGTGCTATACGACCATGATGTGAAACCAACCACTTTTTGCTGTAATCCGACCAGAACGACATCAACGCGTAGCGAAAATGAAGCTGATCACGTTTGACTCACCACCCCAGGCATTCACTTCCAAGGCTCATCCGGACCCGACACATGTGACACTTTGGACGGATTTGAGAAGTCCTATTCCATCATTCGACGAACAAGACCACCCGTTTTTCAAACACACACAGCACGACATCAACGCGTAGCGAAAAAGAAACTGAGCACAATAAACTTGGATCTCATCACCCTCACAACCAAGTTCCAGCCGGACACGACCAACGTCACGTTTTGGGCAGAGTTGAGAAGTGCTGTACGTCCATGATGTGAAACCACCCACTTTTTGCTGTAATCCAACTAGAACGACATCATCACGTATCGAAAAAGAGGCTGAGCACGTTTGACTCACCACCCCAGGCATTCACTTCCAAGCCTCATCCGGACCCGATCCGTGTAACGCTTTGGACGGATTTGAGAAGTCTTATTCCATCATTCGGCGAACAAGACCACCCGTTTTTCAAACACACACAGCACGACATCAACGCGGTTCAAAAAAGAAACTGAGCACAATAAACTTGGATCTCATCACCCTCACAACCAAGTTCCAGCCGAACACGACCAACATCACGCTTTGGGCAGAGTTGAGAAGTGCTGTACGTCCATGATGTGAAACCACCCACTTTTTGCTGTAATCCAACCAGAACGACATCAACGCGCAGCGAAAAAGAGGCTGAGCACGTTTGACTCACCACCCCAGGCATTCACTTCCAAGCCTCATCCGGACCCGATCCGTGTAACGCTTTGACGGATTTGAGAAGTCTTATTCCATCATTCGGCGAACAAGACCACCCGTTTGTCAAACACACACAGCACGACATCAACGCGGTCAAAAAGAAACTGAGCACAATAAACTTGGATCTCATTACCCTCACAACCAAGTTCCAGCCGGCCACGACCAACGTCACGCTTTGGGCAGAGTTGAGAAGTGCTATACGACCATGATGTGAAACCACCCACTTTTTGCTGTAATCCAACCAGAACGACTCCGACGCGTAGCGAAAAAGAGGCTGAGCACGTTTGACTCACCACCCCAGGCATTCACTTCCAAGGCTCATCCGGACCCGACACATGAGACACTTTGGACGGATTTGAGAAGTCCTATTCCATCATTCGGCGAACAAGACCACCCGTTTTTCAAACACACACAGCACGGCATCAACGCGTAGCAAAAAAGAAACTGAGCACAATAAACTTGGATCTCATCACCCTCACAACCAAGGTCCAGCCGGACACGACCAACGTCACGTTTTGGGCAGAGTTGAGAAGTGCTGTACGTCCATGATGTGAAACCACCCACTTTTTGCTGGAATCCAACTAGAACGACATCAACGCGTAGCGAAAAAGAGGCTGAGCACGTTTGACTCACCACCCCAGACGTTCACTTCCAAGGCTCATCCGGACCCGACACATGTGACACTTTGGACGGATTTGAGAAGTCCTATTCCATCATTCGGCGAACAAGACCACCCGTTTTTCAAACACACACAGCACGGCATCCACGCGTAGCAAAAAAGAAACTGAGCACAATAAACTTGGATCTCATCACCCTCACAACCAAGGTCCAGCCGGACACGACCAACGTCACGCTTTGGGCAGAGTTGAGAAGTGCTATACGACCATGATGTGAAACCACCCACTTTTTGCTGGAATCCAACCAGAACGACTCCACGCGTAGCAAAAAGAGGCTGAGCACGTTTGACTCACCACCCCAGGCATTCACTTCCAAGCCTCATCCGGACCCGACACTGGACACTTTGGACGGATTTGAGAAGTCCTATTCCATCATTCGGCGAACAAGACCACCCGTTTGTCAAACACACACAGCACGACATCAACGCGTTTCAAAAAAGAAACTGAGCACAATAAACTTGGATCTCATCACCCTCACAACCAAGGTCCAGCCGGGCACGACCAACGTCACGCTTTGGGCAGAGTTGAGAAGTGCTGTACGTCCATGATGTGAAACCACCCACTTTTTGCTGGAATCCAACCAGAACGACATCAACGCGTAGCGAAAAAGAGGTGGGTTTATTCACCACCCCACTTCACTTCCAACTCATCCGGACCCGACACATTGACACTTTACGATTTGAGAAGTCCTATTCCATCATTCGGCGAACAAGACACCCGTTTTTCAAACACACACACACGACATCAACGCGGTTCAAAAAGAAACTGAGCACAATAAACTTGGATCTCATCACCCTCACAACCAAGGTCCAGCCGGACACGACCAACATCACGCTTTGGGCAGAGTTGAGAAGTGCTGTACGTCCATGATGTGAAACCACCCACTTTTTGCTGTAATCCAACCAGAACGACATCAACGCGCAGCGAAAAAGAAGCTGAGCACAATAAACTTGGATCTCATCACCCTCACATCACCAAGGTCCAGCCGGGCACGTTCAACGTCACGCTTTGAACAGAGTTGAGAAGTGCTATACGACCATGATGTGAAACCACCCACTTTTTGCTGTAATCCAACCAGAACGACATCATCGCGCAGCGAAAAAGAAACTGAGCACAATAAACTTGGATCTCATCACCCTCACAACCAAGGTCCAGACGGACACGACCAACATCACGCTTTGGGCAGAGTTGAGAAGTGCTATACGACCATGATGTGAAACCACCCACTTTTTGCTGTAATCCAACCAGAACGACTCCGACGCGTAGCAAAAAAGAGGCTGAGCACGTTTGACTCACCACCCCAGGCATTCACTTCCAAGCCTCATCCGGACCCGATCCGTGTAACGACTTTGGACGGATTTGAGAAGTCCTATTCCATCATTCGACGAACAAGACCACCCGTTTGTCAAACACACACAGCACGTCATCAACGCGTAGCAAAAAAGAAACTGAGCACAATAAACTTGGATCTCATCACCCTCACAACCAAGGTCCAGCCGGACACGACCAACGTCACGTTTTGGGCAGAGTTGAGAAGTTCTGTACGTCCATGATGTGAAACCAACCATTTTTTGCTGGAATCCAACTAGAACGACATCAACGCGTAGCGAAAAAGAGGCTGAGCACGTTTGACTCACCACCCCAGGCATTCACTTCCAAGCCTCATCCGGACCCGACACATGTGACACTTTGGACGGATTTGAGAAGTCCTATTCCATCATTCGGCGAACAAGACCACCCGTTTTTCAAACACACACAGCACGGCATCCACGCGTAGCAAAAAAGAAACTGAGCACAATAAACTTGGATCTCATCACCCTCACAACCAAGGTCCAGCCGGACACGACCAACATCACGCTTTGGGCAGAGTTGAGAAGTGCTGTACGTCCATGATGTGAAACCACCCACTTTTTGCTGTAATCCAACCAGAACGACATCAACGCGCAGCGAAAAAGAAACTGAGCACAATAAACTTGGATCTCATCACCCTCACAACCAAGTTCCAGCCGACACGACCAACGTCACGTTTTGGGCAGAGTTGAGAAGTTCTATACGACCATGATGTGAAACCACCCACTTTTTGCTGAATCCAACTAGAACGACATCAACGCGTAGCGAAAAAGAGGCTGAGCACGTTTGACTCACCACCCCAGGCATTCACTTCCAAGGCTCATCCGGACCCGACACATGTGACACTTTGGACGGATTTGAGAAGTCCTATTCCATCATTCGGCGAACAAGACCACCTGTTTTTCAAACACACACAGAACGACATCAACGCGTTTCAAAAAAACTAGCACAATAAACTTATGTTATCACCCTCACAACCAAGGTCCAGCCGGGCACGTTCAACGTCACGCTTTGAACAGAGTTGAGAAGTGCTTACGACCATGATGTGAAACCACCCACTTTTTGCTGTAATCCAACCAGAACGACATCAACGCGCAGCGAAAAAGAAACTGAGCACAATAAACTTGGATCTCATCACCCTCACAACCAAGGTCCAGCCGGACACGACCAACATCACGCTTTGGGCAGAGTTGAGAAGTGCTATACGACCATGATGTGAAACCACCCACTTTTTGCTGTAATCCAACCAGAACGACTCCGACGCGTAGCAAAAAAGAGGCTGAGCACGTTTGACTCACCACCCCAGGCATTCACTTCCAAGCCTCATCCGGACCCGATCCGTGTAACGATTTGGACGGATTTGAGAAGTCCTATTCCATCATTCGACGAACAAGACCACCCGTTTGTCAAACACACACAGCACGTCATCAACGCGTAGCAAAAAAGAAACTGAGCACAATAAACTTGGATCTCATCACCCTTACAACCAAGGTCCAGCCGGCCACGACCAACGTCACGTTTTGGGCAGAGTTGAGAAGTTCTGTACGTCCATGATGTGAAACCAACCACTTTTTGCTGGAATCCAACTAGAACGACATCAACGCGTAGCGAAAAAGAGGCTGAGCACGTTTGACTCACCACCCCAGGCATTCACTTCCAAGGCTCATCCGGACCCGACACATGTGACACTTTGGACGGATTTGAGAAGTCCTATTCCATCATTCGGCGAACAAGACCACCCGTTTTTCAAACACACACAGCACGGCATCCACGCGTAGCAAAAAAGAAACTGAGCACAATAAACTTGGATCTCATCACCCTCACAACCAAGGTCCAGCCGGACACGACCAACATCACGCTTTGGGCAGAGTTGAGAAGTGCTATACGTCCATGATGTGAAACCAACCACTTTTTGCTGTAATCCAACTAGAACGACATCATCGCGCAGCGAAAAAGAAACTGAGCACAATAAACTTGGATCTCATCACCCTCACAACCAAGGTCCAGCCGGACACGACCAACATCACGCTTTGGGCAGAGTTGAGAAGTGCTATACCCATGATGTGAAACCACCCACTTTTTGCTGGAATCCAACTAGAACGACATCAACGCGTAGCGAAAAAGAGGCTGAGCACGTTTGACTCACCACCCCAGGCATTCACTTCCAAGCCTCATCCGGACCCGATCCGTGTAACGATTTGGACGGATTTGAGAAGTCCTATTCCATCATTCGACGAACAAGACCACCCGTTTGTCAAACACACACAGCACGTCATCAACGCGTAGCGAAAAAGAAACTGAGCACAATAAACTTGGATCTCATCACCCTCACAACCAAGGTCCAGCCGGACACGACCAACGTCACGTTTTGGGCAGAGTTGAGAAGTTCTGTACGTCCATGATGTGAAACCACCCACTTTTTGCTGGAATCCAACTAGAACGACATCAACGCGTAGCGAAAAAGAGGCTGAGCACGTTTGACTCACCACCCCAGGCATTCACTTCCAAGGCTCATCCGGACCCGACACATGTGACACTTTGGACGGATTTGAGAAGTCCTATTCCATCATTCGGCGAACAAGACCACCCGTTTTTCAAACACACACAGCACGGCATCAACGCGTAGCAAAAAAGAAACTGAGCACAATAAACTTGGATCTCATCACCCTCACAACCAAGGTCCAGCCGGACACGACCAACATCACGCTTTGGGCAGAGTTGAGAAGTGCTGTACGTCCATGATGTGAAACCACCCACTTTTTGCTGTAATCCAACCAGAACGACATCAACGCGCAGCGAAAAGAAACTGAGCACAATAAACTTGATCTCATCACCCTCACAACCAAGGTCCAGCCGGCACGATCAACGTCACGCTTTGGGCAGAGTTGAGAAGTGCTATACGTCCATGATGTGAAACCACCCACTTTTTGCTGGATCCCAACTAGAACGAAATCAACGCGTAGCGAAAAGAGGCTGAGCACGTTTGACTCACCACCCCAGGCATTCACTTCCAAGCCTCATCCGGACCCGACACATGTGACACTTTGGACGGATTTGAGAAGTCCTATTCCATCATTCGGCGAACAAGACCACCTGTTTGTCAAACACACACAGCACGGCATCAACGCGTTTCAAAAAGAAACTGAGCACAATAAACTTGGATCTCATCACCCTCACAACCAAGGTCCAGCCGGACACGACCAACGTCACGCTTTGGGCAGAGTTGAGAAGTGCTGTACGTCCATGATGTGAAACCACCCACTTTTTGCTGTAATCCAACCAGAACGACATCAACGCGCAGCGAAAAAGAAACTGAGCACAATAAACTTGGATCTCATCACCCTCACAACCAAGGTCCAGCCGGCACGACCAACATCACGCTTTGGGCAGAGTTGAGAAGTGCTATACGACCTGATGTGAAACCACCCACTTTTGCTGTAATCCAACCAGAACGACATCAACGCGCAGCGAAAAAGAAACTGAGCACAATAAACTTGGATCTCATCACCCTCACAACCAAGGTCCAGCCGGGCACGTTCAACGTCACGCTTTGAACAGAGTTGAGAAGTGCTATACGACCATGATGTGAAACCACCCACTTTTTGCTGTAATCCAACCAGAACGACATCATCGCGCAGCGAAAAAGAAACTGAGCACAATAAACTTGGATCTCATCACCCTCACAACCAAGGTCCAGACGGACACGACCAACATCACGCTTTGGGCAGAGTTGAGAAGTGCTATACGACCATGATGTGAAACCACCCACTTTTTGCTGTAATCCAACCAGAACGACTCCGACGCGTAGCAAAAAAGAGGCTGAGCACGTTTGACTCACCACCCCAGGCATTCACTTCCAAGCCTCATCCGGACCCGATCCGTGTAACGATTTGGACGGATTTGAGAAGTCCTATTCCATCATTCGACGAACAAGACCACCCGTTTGTCAAACACACACAGCACGTCATCAACGCGTAGCAAAAAAGAAACTGAGCACAATAAACTTGGATCTCATCACCCTCACAACCAAGGTCCAGCCGGACACGACCAACGTCACGTTTTGGGCAGAGTTGAGAAGTTCTGTACGTCCATGATGTGAAACCACCCACTTTTTGCTGGAATCCAACTAGAACGACATCAACGCGTAGCGAAAAAGAGGCTGAGCACGTTTGACTCACCACCCCAGGCATTCACTTCCAAGCCTCATCCGGACCCGACACATGTGACACTTTGGACGGATTTGAGAAGTCCTATTCCATCATTCGGCGAACAAGACCACCCGTTTTTCAAACACACACAGCACGGCATCCACGCGTAGCAAAAAAGAAACTGAGCACAATAAACTTGGATCTCATCACCCTCACAACCAAGGTCCAGCCGGACACGACCAACATCACGCTTTGGGCAGAGTTGAGAAGTGCTGTACGTCCATGATGTGAAACCACCCACTTTTTGCTGTAATCCAACCAGAACGACATCAACGCGCAGCGAAAAAGAAACTGAGCACAATAAACTTGGATCTCATCACCCTCACAACCAAGGTCCAGCCGGACACGACCAACGTCACGTTTTGGGCAGAGTTGAGAAGTGCTATACGTCCATGATGTGAAACCACCCACTTTTTGCTGGAATCCAACTAGAACGACATCAACGCGTAGCGAAAAAGAGGCTGAGCACGTTTGACTCACCACCCCAGGCATTCACTTCCAAGCCTCATCCGGACCCGATCCGTGTAACGACTTTGGACGGATTTGAGAAGTCCTATTCCATCATTCGGCGAACAAGACCACCCGTTTGTCAAACACACACAGCACGTCATCAACGCGTAGCAAAAAAGAAACTGAGCACAATAAACTTGGATCTCATCACCCTTACAACCAAGGTCCAGCCGGACACGACCAACGTCACGTTTTGGGCAGAGTTGAGAAGTGCTGTACGTCCATGATGTGAAACCACCCACTTTTTGCTGTAATCCAACCAGAACGACATCAACGCGTAGCGAAAAAGAGGCTGAGCACGTTTGACTCACCACCCCAGGCATTCACTTCCAAGCCTCATCCGGACCCGACACATGTGACACTTTGGACGGATTTGAGAAGTCCTATTCCATCATTCGGCGAACAAGACCACCCGTTTTTCAAACACACACAGCACGGCATCCACGCGTAGCAAAAAGAAACTGAGCACAATAAACTTGGATCTCATCACCCTCACAACCAAGGTCCAGCCGGACACGACCAACATCACGCTTTGGGCAGAGTTGAGAAGTGCTGTACGTCCATGATGTGAAACCACCCACTTTTTGCTGTAATCCAACCAGAACGACATCAACGCGCAGCGAAAAAGAAACTGAGCACAATAAACTTGGATCTCATCACCCTCACAACCAAGGTCCAGCCGGGCACGTTCAACGTCACGCTTTGAACAGAGTTGAGAAGTGCTATACGACCATGATGTGAAACCACCCACTTTTTGCTGTAATCCAACCAGAACGACATCATCGCGCAGCGAAAAAGAAACTGAGCACAATAAACTTGGATCTCATCACCCTCACAACCAAGGTCCAGACGGACACGACCAACATCACGCTTTGGGCAGAGTTGAGAAGTGCTATACGACCATGATGTGAAACCACCCACTTTTTGCTGTAATCCAACCAGAACGACTCCGACGCGTAGCAAAAAAGAGGCTGAGCACGTTTGACTCACCACCCCAGGCATTCACTTCCAAGCCTCATCCGGACCCGATCCGTGTAACGATTTGGACGGATTTGAGAAGTCCTATTCCATCATTCGACGAACAAGACCACCCGTTTGTCAAACACACACAGCACGTCATCAACGCGTAGCAAAAAAGAAACTGAGCACAATAAACTTGGATCTCATCACCCTTACAACCAAGGTCCAGCCGGACACGACCAACGTCACGTTTTGGGCAGAGTTGAGAAGTTCTGTACGTCCATGATGTGAAACCACCCACTTTTTGCTGTAATCCAACCAGAACGACATCAACGCGTAGCGAAAAAGAGGCTGAGCACGTTTGACTCACCACCCCAGGCATTCACTTCCAAGCCTCATCCGGACCCGACACATGTGACACTTTGGACGGATTTGAGAAGTCCTATTCCATCATTCGGCGAACAAGACCACCCGTTTTTCAAACACACACAGCACGGCATCCACGCGTAGCAAAAAAGAAACTGAGCACAATAAACTTGGATCTCATCACCCTCACAACCAAGGTCCAGCCGGACACGTTCAACGTCACGCTTTGAACAGAGTTGAGAAGTGCTATACGACCATGATGTGAAACCACCCACTTTTTGCTGTAATCCAACCAGAACGACATCATCGCGCAGCGAAAAGAAACTGAGCACAATAAACTTGGATCTCATCACCCTCACAACCAAGGTCCAGACGGACACGACCAACGTCACGCTTTGGGCAGAGTTGAGAAGTGCTATACGACCATGATGTGAAACCACCCACTTTTTGCTGTAATCCAACCAGAACGACATCCGACGCGTAGCAAAAAAGAGGCTGAGCACGTTTGACTCACCACCCCAGGCATTCACTTCCAAGCCTCATCCGGACCCGATCCGTGTAACGATTTGGACGGATTTGAGAAGTCCTATTCCATCATTCGACGAACAAGACCACCCGTTTGTCAAACACACACAGCACGTCATCAACGCGTAGCAAAAAAGAAACTGAGCACAATAAACTTGGATCTCATCACCCTCACAACCAAGGTCCAGCCGGACACGACCAACGTCACGTTTTGGGCAGAGTTGAGAAGTGCTATACGTCCATGATGTGAAACCACCCACTTTTTGCTGTAATCCAACTAGAACGACATCAACGCGTAGCGAAAAAGAGGCTGAGCACGTTTGACTCACCACCCCAGGCATTCACTTCCAAGCCTCATCCGGACCCGACACATGTGACACTTTGGACGGATTTGAGAAGTCCTATTCCATCATTCGGCGAACAAGACCACCCGTTTGTCAAACACACACAGCACGACATCAACGCGTAGCAAAAAAGAAACTGAGCACAATAAACTTGGATCTCAGCACCCTCACAACCAAGGTCCAGCCGGACACGACCAACGTCACGTTTTGGGCAGAGTTGAGAAGTGCTATACGTCCATGATGTGAAACCACCCACTTTTTGCTGTAATCCAACCAGAACGACATCAACGCGTAGCGAAAAAGAGGCTGAGCACGTTTGACTCACCACCCCAGGCATTCACTTCCAAGCCTCATCCGGACCCGACCATGTGACACTTTGGACGGATTTGAGAAGTCCTATTCCATCATTCGGCGAACAAGACCACCCGTTTGTCAAACACACACAGCACGACATCAACGCGTAGCAAAAAAGAAACTGAGCACAATAAACTTGGATCTCAGCACCCTCACAACCAAGGTCCAGCCGGACACGACCAACGTCACGTTTTGGGCAGAGTTGAGAAGTGCTGTACGTCCATGATGTGAAACCACCCACTTTTTGCTGTAATCCAACTAGAACGACATCAACGCGTAGCGAAAAAGAGGCTGAGCACGTTTGACTCACCACCCCAGGCATTCACTTCCAAGCCTCATCCGGACCCGATCCGTGTAACGCTTTGGACGGAGTTGAGAAGTCCTATTCCATCATTCGGCGAACAAGACCACCCGTTTGTCAAACACACACAGCACGACATCAACGCGTAGCAAAAAAGAAACTGAGCACAATAAACTTGGATCTCAGCACCCTCACAACCAAGGTCCAGCCGGACACGACCAACGTCACGTTTTGGGCAGAGTTGAGAAGTGCTATACGGCCATGATGTGAAACCACCCACTTTTTGCTGTAATCCAACCAGAACGACATCAACGCGTAGCGAAAAAGAGGCTGAGCACGTTTGACTCACCACCCCAGGCATTCACTTCCAAGCCTCATCCGGACCCGATCCGTGTAACGATTTGGACGGATTTGAGAAGTCCTATTCCATCATTCGGCGAACAAGACCACCCGTTTGTCAAACACACAGCACGACATCAACGCGTAGCAAAAAGAAACTGAGCACAATAAACTTGGATCTCAGCACCCTCACAACCAAGGTCCAGCCGGACACGACCAACGTCACGTTTTGGGCAGAGTTGAGAAGTGCTATACGTCCATGATGTGAAACCACCCACTTTTTGCTGTAATCCAACCAGAACGACATCAACGCGTAGCGAAAAAGAGGCTGAGCACGTTTGACTCACCACCCCAGGCATTCACTTCCAAGCCTCATCCGGACCCGATCCGTGTAACGATTTGGACGGATTTGAGAAGTCCTATTCCATCATTCGGCGAACAAGACCACCCGTTTGTCAAACACACACAGCACGTCATCAACGCGTAGCAAAAAAGAAACTGAGCACAATAAACTTGGATCTCATCACCCTCACAACCAAGGTCCAGCCGGACACGACCAACGTCACGTTTTGGGCAGAGTTGAGAAGTGCTGTACGTCCATGATGTGAAACCACCCACTTTTTGCTGTAATCCAACCAGAACGACATCAACGCGTAGCGAAAAAGAGGCTGAGCACGTTTGACTCACCACCCCAGGCATTCACTTCCAAGCCTCATCCGGACCCGATCCGTGTAACACTTTGGACGGATTTGAGAAGTCCTATTCCATCATTCGGCGAACAAGACCACCCGTTTGTCAAACACACACAGCACGACATCAACGCGTAGCAAAAAAGAAACTGAGCACAATAAACTTGGATCTCAGCACCCTCACAACCAAGGTCCAGCCGGACACGACCAACGTCACGTTTTGGGCAGAGTTGAGAAGTGCTGTACGTCCATGATGTGAAACCACCCACTTTTTGCTGTAATCCAACCAGAACGACATCAACGCGTAGCGAAAAAGAGGCTGAGCACGTTTGACTCACCACCCCAGGCATTCACTTCCAAGCCTCATCCGGACCCGATCCGTGTAACGATTTGGACGGAGTTGAGAAGTCCTATTCCATCATTCGGCGAACAAGACCACCCGTTTGTCAAACACACACAGAACGACATCAACGCGTAGCAAAAAAGAAACTGAGCACAATAAACTTGGATCTCAGCACCCTCACAACCAAGGTCCAGCCGGACACGACCAACGTCACGTTTTGGGCAGAGTTGAGAAGTGCTATACGACCATGATGTGAAACCACCCACTTTTTGCTGTAATCCAACCAGAACGACATCAACGCGTAGCGAAAAAGAGGCTGAGCACGATTTGACTCACCACCCCAGGCATTCACTTCCAAGGCCTCATCCGGACCCGATCCATGTAACGATTTGGACGGATTTGAGAAGTCCTATTCCATCATTCGGCGAACAAGACCACCCGTTTGTCAAACACACACAGCACGACATCAACGCGTAGCGAAAAAGAAACTGAGCACAATAAACTTGGATCTCATCACCCTCACAACCAAGGTCCAGCCGGACACGACCAACGTCACGCTTTGGGCAGAGTTGAGAAGTGCTATACGACCATGATGTGAAACCACCCACTTTTTGCTGTAATCCAACCAGAACGACATCAACGCGTATCGAAAAAGAGGCTGAGCACGTTTGACTCACCACCCCAGGCATTCACTTCCAAGCCTCATCCGGACCCGATCCGTGTAACGATTTGGACGGATTTGAGAAGTCCTATTCCATCATTCGGCGAACAAGACCACCCGTTTGTCAAACACACACAGCACGTCATCAACGCGTAGCAAAAAAGAAACTGAGCACAATAAACTTGGATCTCATCACCCTCACAACCAAGGTCCAGCCGGACACGACCAACGTCACGTTTTGGGCAGAGTTGAGAAGTGCTGTACGTCCATGATGTGAAACCACCCACTTTTTGCTGTAATCCAACTAGAACGACATCAACGCGTAGCGAAAAAGAGGCTGAGCACGTTTGACTCACCACCCCAGGCATTCACTTCCAAGCCTCATCCGGACCCGATCCGTGTAACAATTTGGACGGATTTGAGAAGTCCTATTCCATCATTCGGCGAACAAGACCACCCGTTTGTCAAACACACACAGCACGGCATCAACGCGTAGCAAAAAAGAAACTGAGCACAATAAACTTGGATCTCAGCACCCTCACAACCAAGGTCCAGCCGGACACGACCAACGTCACGTTTTGGGCAGAGTTGAGAAGTGCTATACGTCCATGATGTGAAACCACCCACTTTTTGCTGTAATCCAACTAGAACGACATCAACGCGTAGCGAAAAAGAAGCTGAGCACGTTTGACTCACCACCCCAGGCATTCACTTCCAAGGCTCATCCGGACCCGATCCGTGTAACGATTTGGACGGAGTTGAGAAGTCCTATTCCATCATTCGGCGAACAAGACCACCCGTTTGTCAAACACACACAGCACGACATCAACGCGTAGCGAAAAAGAAACTGAGCACAATAAACTTGGATCTCAGCACCCTCACAACCAAGGTCCAGCCGGACACGACCAACGTCACGTTTTGGGCAGAGTTGAGAAGTGCTATACGACCATGATGTGAAACCACCCACTTTTTGCTGTAATCCAACCAGAACGACATCAACGCGTATCGAAAAAGAGGCTGAGCACGTTTGACTCACCACCCCAGGCATTCACTTCCAAGCCTCATCCGGACCCGATCCGTGTAACGATTTGGACGGATTTGAGAAGTCCTATTCCATCATTCGGCGAACAAGACCACCCGTTTGTCAAACACACACAGCACGGCATCAACGCGTAGCAAAAAAGAAACTGAGCACAATAAACTTGGATCTCAGCACCCTCACAACCAAGGTCCAGCCGGACACGACCAACGTCACGTTTTGGGCAGAGTTGAGAAGTGCTGTACGTCCATGATGTGAAACCACCCACTTTTTGCTGTAATCCAACCAGAACGACATCAACGCGTAGCGAAAAAGAGGCTGAGCACGAACTTTGACTCACCACCCCAGGCATTCACTTCCAAGGCTCATCCGGACCCGATCACATGTCACGCTTTGGACAGAGTTGAGAAGTCCTATTCCATCATTCGGCGAACAAGACCACCCGTTTTGTCAAACACACACAGCACGACATCAACGCGTAGCGAAAAAGAAACTGAGCACAATAAACTTGGATCTCATCACCCTCACAACCAAGGTCCAGCCGGACACGACCAACATCACGTTTTGGGCAGAGTTGAGAAGTGCTATACGACCATGATGTGAAACCACCCACTTTTTGCTGTAATCCAACCAGAACGACATCAACGCGTAGCGAAAAAGAGGCTGAGCACGTTTGACTCACCACCCCAGGCATTCACTTCCAAGCCTCATCCGGACCCGATCCGTGTAACGATTTGGACGGATTTGAGAAGTCCTATTCCATCATTCGGCGAACAAGACCACCCGTTTGTCAAACACACAGAACGACATCAACGCGTAGCAAAAAAGAAACTGAGCACAATAAACTTGGATCTCAGCACCCTCACAACCAAGGTCCAGCCGGACACGACCAACGTCACGTTTTGGGCAGAGTTGAGAAGTGCTATACGACCATGATGTGAAACCACCCACTTTTTGCTGTAATCCAACCAGAACGACATCAACGCGTAGCGAAAAAGAGGCTGAGCACGTTTGACTCACCACCCCAGGCATTCACTTCCAAGCCTCATCCGGACCCGATCCGTGTAACGATTTGGACGGATTTGAGAAGTCCTATTCCATCATTCGGCGAACAAGACCACCCGTTTGTCAAACACACACAGCACGGCATCAACGCGTAGCAAAAAAGAAACTGAGCACAATAAACTTGGATCTCAGCACCCTCACAACCAAGGTCCAGCCGGACACGACCAACGTCACGTTTTGGGCATAGTTGAGAAGTGCTGTACGTCCATGATGTGAAACCACCCACTTTTTGCTGTAATCCAACCAGAACGACATCAACGCGTAGCGAAAAAGAGGCTGAGCACGTTTGACTCACCACCCCAGGCATTCACTTCCAAGCCTCATCCGACCCGATCCGTGTAACGATTTGGACGGATTTGAGAAGTCCTATTCCATCATTCGGCGAACAAGACCACCCGTTTGTCAAACACACACAACGGCATCAACGCGTAGCAAAAAGAAACTGAGCACAATAAACTTGGATCTCAGCACCCTCACAACCAAGGTCCAGCCGGACACGACCAACGTCACGTTTTGGGCATAGTTGAGAAGTGCTATACGACCATGATGTGAAACCACCCACTTTTTGCTGTAATCCAACCAGAACGACATCATCGCGCAGCGAAAAAAACTGAGCACAATAAACTTGGATCTCATCACCCTCACAACCAAGGTCCAGACGGACACGACCAACATCACGCTTTGGGCAGAGTTGAGAAGTGCTATACGACCATGATGTGAAACCACCCACTTTTTGCTGTAATCCAACCAGAACGACATCAACGCGTATCGAAAAAGAGGCTGAGCACGTTTGACTCACCACCCCAGGCATTCACTTCCAAGGCCTCATCCGGACCCGATCCGTGTAACGATTTGGACGGATTTGAGAAGTCCTATTCCATCATTCGGCGAACAAGACCACCCGTTTGTCAAACACACACAGCACGGCATCAACGCGTAGCAAAAAAGAAACTGAGCACAATAAACTTGGATCTCAGCACCCTTACAACCAAGGTCCAGCCGGACACGACCAACGTCACGTTTTGGGCAGAGTTGAGAAGTGCTGTACGTCCATGATGTGAAACCACCCACTTTTTGCTGTAATCCAACTAGAACGACATCAACGCGCAGCGAAAAAGAGGCTGAGCACGTTTGACTCACCACCCCAGGCATTCACTTCCAAGCCTCATCCGGACCCGATCCATGTACACGATTTGGACGGATTTGAGAAGTCCTATTCCATCATTCGGCGAACAAGACCACCCGTTTGTCAAACACACACAGCACGGCATCAACGCGTAGCGAAAAAGAAACTGAGCACAATAAACTTGGATCTCAGCACCCTCACAACCAAGGTCCAGCCGGACACGACCAACGTCACGTTTTGGGCAGAGTTGAGAAGTGCTGTACGTCCATGATGTGAAACCACCCACTTTTTGCTGTAATCCAACCAGAACGACATCAACGCGTAGCGAAAAAGAGGCTGAGCACGTTTGACTCACCACCCCAGGCATTCACTTCCAAGCCTCATCCGGACCCGATCCGTGTAACGATTTGGACGGATTTGAGAAGTCCTATTCCATCATTCGGCGAACAAGACCACCCGTTTGTCAAACACACACAGCACGGCATCAACGCGTAGCAAAAAAGAAACTGAGCACAATAAACTTGGATCTCAGCACCCTCACAACCAAGGTCCAGCCGGACACGACCAACGTCACGTTTTGGGCAGAGTTGAGAAGTGCTGTACGTCCATGATGTGAAACCACCCACTTTTTGCTGTAATCCAACCAGAACGACATCAACGCGTAGCGAAAAAGAGGCTGAGCACGTTTGACTCACCACCCCAGGCATTCACTTCCAAGGCCTCATCCGGACCCGATCCGTGTAACGCTTTGGACGGATTTGAGAAGTCCTATTCCATCATTCGGCGAACAAGACCACCCGTTTGTCAAACACACACAGCACGGCATCAACGCGTAGCAAAAAAGAAACTGAGCACAATAAACTTGGATCTCAGCACCCTCACAACCAAGGTCCAGCCGGACACGACCAACGTCACGTTTTGGGCAGAGTTGAGAAGTGCTATACGACCATGATGTGAAACCACCCACTTTTTGCTGTAATCCAACCAGAACGACATCAACGCGTAGCGAAAAAGAGGCTGAGCACGTTTGACTCACCACCCCAGGCATTCACTTCCAAGGCTCATCCGGACCCGATCCGTGTAACGATTTGGACGGATTTGAGAAGTCCTATTCCATCATTCGGCGAACAAGACCACCCGTTTTTCAAACACACACAGCACGACATCAACGCGTAGCAAAAAAGAAACTGAGCACAATAAACTTGGATCTCAGCACCCTCACAACCAAGGTCCAGCCGGACACGACCAACGTCACGTTTTGGGCAGAGTTGAGAAGTGCTATACGACCATGATGTGAAACCACCCACTTTTTGCTGTAATCCAACCAGAACGACATCAACGCGTATCGAAAAAGAGGCTGAGCACGTTTGACTCACCACCCCAGGCATTCACTTCCAAGCCTCATCCGGACCCGATCCGTGTAACGACTTTGGACGGATTTGAGAAGTCCTATTCCATCATTCGGCGAACAAGACCACCCGTTTGTCAAACACACACAGCACGGCATCAACGCGTTGCAAAAAAGAAACTGAGCACAATAAACTTGGATCTCAGCACCCTCACAACCAAGGTCCAGCCGGACACGACCAACGTCACGTTTTGGGCAGAGTTGAGAAGTGCTATACGTCCATGATGTGAAACCACCCACTTTTTGCTGTAATCCAACCAGAACGACATCAACGCGTAGCGAAAAAGAGGCTGAGCACGTTTGACTCACCACCCCAGGCATTCACTTCCAAGCCTCATCCGGACCCGATCCATGTAACGCTTTGGACGGATTTGAGAAGTCCTATTCCATCATTCGGCGAACAAGACCACCCGTTTGTCAAACACACACAGCACGGCATCAACGCGTAGCAAAAAAGAAACTGAGCACAATAAACTTGGATCTCATCACCCTCACAACCAAGGTCCAGCCGGACACGACCAACGTCACGTTTTGGGCAGAGTTGAGAAGTGCTATACGTCCATGATGTGAAACCACCCACTTTTTGCTGTAATCCAACCAGAACGACATCAACGCGTAGCGAAAAAGAGGCTGAGCACGTTTGACTCACCACCCCAGGCATTCACTTCCAAGCCTCATCCGGACCCGATCCGTGTAACGATTTGGACGGATTTGAGAAGTCCTATTCCATCATTCGGCGAACAAGACCACCCGTTTGTCAAACACACAGCACGGCATCAACGCGTAGCAAAAAGAAACTGAGCACAATAAACTTGGATCTCAGCACCCTCACAACCAAGGTCCAGCCGGACACGACCAACGTCACGTTTTGGGCAGAGTTGAGAAGTGCTATACGACCATGATGTGAAACCACCCACTTTTTGCTGTAATCCAACCAGAACGACATCAACGCGTAGCGAAAAAGAGGCTGAGCACGTTTGACTCACCACCCCAGGCATTCACTTCCAAGGCTCATCCGGACCCGATCCGTGTAACGATTTGGACGGATTTGAGAAGTCCTATTCCATCATTCGGCGAACAAGACCACCCGTTTGTCAAACACACACAGCACGGCATCAACGCGTAGCAAAAAAGAAACTGAGCACAATAAACTTGGATCTCATCACCCTCACAACCAAGGTCCAGCCGGACACGACCAACGTCACGTTTTGGGCAGAGTTGAGAAGTGCTGTACGTCCATGATGTGAAACCACCCACTTTTTGCTGTAATCCAACCAGAACGACATCAACGCGTATCGAAAAAGAGGCTGAGCACGTTTGACTCACCACCCCAGGCATTCACTTCCAAGGCCTCATCCGGACCCGATCCGTGTAACGATTTGGACGGATTTGAGAAGTCCTATTCCATCATTCGGCGAACAAGACCACCCGTTTGTCAAACACACACAGCACGGCATCAACGCGTAGCAAAAAAGAAACTGAGCACAATAAACTTGGATCTCAGCACCCTCACAACCAAGGTCCAGCCGGACACGACCAACGTCACGTTTTGGGCATAGTTGAGAAGTGCTATACGACCATGATGTGAAACCACCCACTTTTTGCTGTAATCCAACCAGAACGACA